>JAJHUR010075064.1:0-17945 GCA_027495735.1 Lutjanus campechanus | reverse complement strand
GTAAGTTGTTGTCATTAGGGGGCCAAGCCCGCGGGGCCTGGGGGACGCGTATGCACAAGCATACGCGTTTCCCAGGACCAGCGGTGCTGGGAACCCTATTGTTTTTGTTCGGATTTTTATTATTCTCGTGATTCATCATTATTTTTATTCTTCCGTTGATAAAAGTGGTGCTGCAGGCTAAACCGTACAAGGGAGGGTGGTGCAATTTGGAGGGTTGGTCCAGACCCCTGCAGGGACCTCAGACGCAAAAATTGACATATGTCTGGCAGCAGGGGGCGCTATAACCAAGGGAAATACGTTTTGGCCTATAACTCCCAGATCTTATGTTGCACATTCAAAACCCTCATATCCCCAGATTCCCTGAATAGCCCTGAATCACCCGGGATAGGCCACGCCCATTTCCGCCTATAATTTTTTCCCACAAAATCGCAAAAACTCGAAAACCTACTTTTTCGAACTCCTCCTGGGGATTTTGTTCAATCACTGTGAAATTTGGCACAGACAGTCGACCCAAGGATCTGATCTAAAGTTATCAAAAGAATTGTGTTCCATCAAAATATACCCAAATTATTAACGAATAAATTTTTCTAGCTAGCTATAAAAACACGAACAGTTGCTTATTTCAGTGAAAATGAATCCGAATGACACGAAATTTTAGATCTTAGCTTGCCATGTGAATCTGGGACTATGCGCCAAATTTGGCTAATGTTGGCCACTAGGGGGCGCTACAAATATGGGAAAGTTATATCTCTTAAACGGAAAAACAGATTTTTACGAAATTTGTTGGGTATGATGCTGGGTCACTCCTGAGGCCATATCTTTAAGGTAATCACGACTGGTCAAAGTGGGCGTGGCTTATTACGAGATAAACAACAAACACTTATTTCAGCTCAAGTATTATGCTGAGGGCTGTGAAATTTACAGGGTATATTTAGAAAAGCACATAGACCACCCACACCAAAAATTGAGTCTACTCCACTAGGTGGCGCTGTAACGGACGCAAACGCATTTTAGCCTGTAACTTCCACATTTTAAGTCACATCTTCATAAACTTTATATCCCCGTGTTCCCTACATACACCCGCATCTTCTGACATAAGCCACGCCCACTCTCATAGCATATTTCTCTTTGTGAGTCCCTACATCTCGAAAACCTACTTTTTCGAACTCCTCCTAGACTTTAAGTTTCATCTGCAAGACACTTTGTACATGTAATCTCGAGACTTACCTGATCTAAAGTTATCAAAAGAATTTTGCTACTCCAAAAAATGCGGTACTTGTACATAAACAATTTTTTCAGCTAGCCAAAAAACACATACCCTTGCATATTTTTGTCAAAGTAAAAGCTATCAACATCAAACTCGAATCACTTGTTTCGGAGGTCTACCAGAGGCTCTGTGCCAAATTTGGCGCAAATTGGTCGATATGGGGGCACTATAAACAGAGAAACATCAAGTGACATGAAAGTTGATCAGATTCGCAGGAAATTTGGTCAGCATGATGTGGAGTCACTCCCAAGGCCAGCCGTAAAGGTTAGTCATGTTTGGTCAAAGTGGCCTGCGCGTGTTGGCATGCAGGCGATCCAGATTTACGATTGGCTTTATTCGCGTTCCGTGGGTTTGGCGAGAGCCGGGGGCCGAGTCGCGCGGGGAGGCTTGGCCCCCGTTCATAACTGCTTGCAGTTCTAGTTTTAATTGTAATTACCAGACTGCGCAAACCATTCTATTACTTGCCTTTTCCCATTTGGTCATTATATTCACATTACTGATGGCTATTAGCAAAAATTTCATTGTGTTAATATTTTTTGAAAACACCAAATATTGTCACAATATAGATAAACATCTGTCAAGGTATTTGATCAAAAATATTGTGATGTTTTATTTTGTCCACGTCACCCAACCCCACTACCAGGGCTTCAGAACCAATTATACTGACAAACTATTATTATCTACTAAGTACATAAACCAACAACCAACACCAACAGCAGACAGTGTGACAGTGTTAAAACTGCCAATACTATAATAATTTTCCATTTTTAATTTGAAAGAGGCAACAGTAAAGGTAAGTGTCATGGAAGTGCACAAGATTTTTTAAAACTCATCTAGTAATGTAATTCTGCACAAAAACAAAACTCATCAACGCGGCTCTCGCTGCAGTAGTTGCTTAAATGAGCCACACAGTTTCTCTTTACTGTGTCAATATCACAACATTAGTCCAACATCACCCCAGCCTGTGTGAATAACAACAATAATGCTAATGTCAAATTTAACAGGATAAGCTACAAAATAGGAACACCTAAACAACATAAAACATGGCAAAAGTGAGCTTTCGAGTTAGATGTCAGGTCACATACAGCCAGTATCGATCGATCATTGAACTTAAACAGTTGGCAGCACTCGTAGTTAAAGCAGTCCTGCGAAGTAAAATACACACACATTGTCATCATGAATATATTTTTTATCCGCTCTGTGTCTCTGTTCACTGAAGCTGGGGGCTGCTGTAGTGATATGTGGTGGTAGCAACTTTGACATCATACTATTGTTGATTATTACATTTAACGGTAGTTATTACATTATTGGCTGCTACATGATTGGCAGGTGAAAGCAATGTTTGTACTGGCAAAGTAAGATGCTTAGTTGCTCAGAAAAGGTGTAGCAAGTAAAAACATTCATCCATGCAGTCATTATTTTTCTAGATCATCCTTTTATATTAAATAAAGGACAAATCAAGGGAAATGGTAGCCCCACTTACTGCAATCAGAAGTTATTTATTGACTTTTTCTCCCAGTTGAATTAGAGACAAGGAAAATAAATAATGCATTATTGATCTTGCCTGCACTATATAGCGCAGCTCAACAGGGGAAAAGTATAGGCACTTTGGTGAAGCATCTCACCAAAGTGAAGCAGCACAGATGAGCCGCTCTCCAGCTAAGGTTCAGCTTTAAACTAGAGCGTGTGTATATATTAGCTAAAGCCTATAAAGCTTGGATTGAAACTCACCTTTGCCCTTCTGAAAATAATGACTATACAGCATGTAAACATGATTGCACAGATTGACAACGACAGTGTTTGAAATGAGCGATTATCAAAATAGCTCCATGGGTGATGGCCCCTTTTAAAACGTCAAGTACATATTACAACACTTGATGGCAGTAAACCGTTATCACTGCAATTTAGTTCTTATTTGGCTTGGAAGCCACATTATGTGCTTGTTTTTGCCAAACCGTATGCTGCCACTGTACACTAAAGTAATTATTTCCCACATGCCTCTATCTCAAGATGACTGAGCTGACTTTTTTTTTTAATATTCTTAGTCATAGGCACTCTGATTTGGTTTGGAAAGACTCATATGTTCGTGTTTAACTGGAGAGTATGAATAAGTCCCAGGCAGAACAGTGTGCCAGGCCTGTTAGCATTTTGACAGTTGTGTGTGTTCGACCACATGCTCTTGCCAACACTTCTGTGCTCTCTGACAGCGGGGTTGCCTTAGATTGAGAGCGAGTCTCACAAGCCACAACTAACACCCCCTGCTCCCCGCTGGCTACTAATATATTACAGTGTTGGTAGCTTTGGACACTGCCATCTTGTCAGTGGCAGTTGTAAATGACTTTATATCATACGTTGCGGGGTATGTGTTATGATTTGGGTCTGTGCTTGTACTTTTTGGAACACAAAATAAAAACATAGAATGATAAAGCAGGCCTGGAATTAAGTCATTTTTTGTAGAAGGCTACTTTGGCCTTTGATAAATACAAATTTATTGGGGCTTTGGGGCAAAAAGTAGGGCACCAAGGCCTAAACCACTGGTGCAGGAAGCAATAATTACACTGTACAAAGACAAAACAGTATTAGCCTGATAAACAGCCTGATCATCCACCGTCAGTAATCAATACAAAGATACATTATTACACAGTGAAGTAGGTCTACAACTAACGCTTATTTTCATCGTCATTAGTAGTGAGTAAAGAAACATGAAAATATTCACATTTAAGAGGCAGAAAATCAGAGAATTTTGACTCAAAAAAATTACTCAAATTGTTCAAGTCCATTACCAAAACAGTCGTCGAAAGGAGGAATCATCAATGATTAAATTCTGCAGCTTTACTGTAATCCATCAATCAAACCTATAAATAACCATAGACAGTGTTAGACGACCTTAGCAGTTATCTAATGCCGACACACAGTATCACCAGTTTTTTAGTGTATGAAAGACCATTTCCATCAATGCGATTAAAAAAAAAAGATCCTGTAAGTTATTATAATGAAAACCTTTCCTCAAAATAATGACTCAGGTATCACATTATTACTTTGAAAAAGTTTCTAATTATTTTGAGAAAGTTATTATCAGATACAGAGTCATTATTCTGAGATACTGAGTCATTGTTTTAAGAAAGTTTCTCAGTATAATGATTCTTTTGGGGGGGGGGGGTTTCCATCACATTGGCAGAAAAGTGCTTCCACATAAATTTAACTAAATATCTGAGGAAAATATAACACCACACACCCTTTAAGAAATATGACATGTTAGCAATTCTTTGCATGCCCGCAAAAACATTCTAGAAACACAAGATAAAAGATGATGCATCATCAAGTCAGCATCAATATAATACAGTGAAAAAGAGACTGAGTGAACCGGAAAAATACAGGCACTTCACCCAATTTTTTCAAGTCTGTGACATATTCTACAGACACTGAAACTGTTGTCATGTTGCTGGAATTAAGTTTATACGACTATCAAGCAATTATTTTCACTTTCTAAGAATGCTGTGCTTCATGCAGAAAGAAACATGTGAGATGCAGAATCCCATGAAGCACTGCTGAAGCCGCCTGTGAGCCGCGCTGCTCACACGGGCTGTGTGGCTCCTCTAACCTGTTAATACGGGCACTGAAATGAAAAGCAAGAGGCTCCGTGACTCACATGCGCTGTGGAGTGTCTCAGGCATGACCGTTTTAAAGGTGGAAATCTGCTACTTTCTTTGAATGTGAAAACAGCCAGTTCAAAAGAGGGCGATGTGGGTGGAAGGGGCAGCACTGGACATTTGGCCATGGTTTAATTCCTGTCCTGAATACGTGTCAATATGTGCAGATAAGATGATATTAAACCCAATGAGATCTGTATACATATCTGCATGTATTCTAGAATGAATATTACTAATAAAGAAATGATCATGAGAAGAAATGATGCAGGGGGACATTCAAGAAGAGGATAAGGACTAAAAATCTAACTGTGTGTTAAAATACTTGAATTACAAACAAAACGGCTTAGCGCATTAAAGTTCCCACACTGTACTTTGTTTGTTTGCTCGAGCCGGGGTTTTATGAATAGCCAAGTTCTGTACTTTTGGTGTGATTTCAAATAAATACATGCTTCGAGAATCCTTTAATGTTGGTCTTTGTCTCGTCTCCAAACAGCCCAATTCATTTGTGCTCTTTTTTTTTGTTTGGAGGATTCTATCCATGTATGTTGTGTGTTTTGTCTGATTTATGAGTCTAACGCTTTGATGCTTTGTTTGCTACAAATCCTTTGGCTTCACTTATTAAATAAAATGCAGTGGGCTTTACATAAAATGTGCACTATTAGATTTGCTTGAAATTTGAATTCATCCTGTTAATCATATTAGCTACTTATTTCACGTTTTTAAGCCTATAGCCTAAAATCCACGCATTATGTAAAGTAATGTTATGCAATTATGTATGTGATTTTACAAGGTTTCAATATGAGAGGTGCTGGAGGTGCTGTTTTTTTTTTTCCACCTTTGGCATGTAATTATTTCTCTCTTCATCTCTCACATACATTGCATTTTTCGTAATTTAGTATTCCAAACACAGAAGGGGGTACCCTAATTGGATACGGAAACAGAATGCAGT
Organism: Lutjanus campechanus; assembly: GCA_027495735.1. Taxonomy (NCBI): domain Eukaryota; kingdom Metazoa; phylum Chordata; class Actinopteri; order Lutjaniformes; family Lutjanidae; genus Lutjanus; species Lutjanus campechanus. The sequence goes on along the minus strand of JAJHUR010075064.1, from coordinate 12,079 downwards.
GAATGTAGTAGTGAATACCCGATAGCTTTCGGGGGTATCGGTACTTTTAGCATTCAATCATTAATAGACTGCTGTGAAATCAGCTGTAATTACACATTTTAATGCCATGGCTATGACTTGCTGTGATCAGCTTTTCTGCCTCCATTTGGTTCAGGTCTGGTTCTGGTTTATTTGCTTGATTGTCTGAACAAGCATACTTTTTCAGACCTGGCCACGGAGCATAAATGACATCATTATTTGCTGCGTCTAGCTCAAACTCCGGTAGAATAAATAAGACCAAATGCACTGCCTAATGACGAGTCTATTCCTGACAAATACATTCCTCCTCGATTCTGGTCTTCACTATTTTATGACATCTGAGATTTGTCCTTGTTTTGTGCCTATTTGGATTCAGACTCATCTCGAGTTATTGATTACACCAAACATGACATTTAATATGAGAGCCAAAAGCTCAATTTTGGTCCCATCAGACAATAGCCTCAAATAATAACCTTCTTCCACTTTATTTCAGTCTCTCAAATACTTTTTGGTAAACACCCTGGTCTAAATGTCAGATGAGATTTGATGAGGATCTTTTTTTTTTTTTTTTTTAACAGCGGTAAAGCTCTGTTGCCCTGCCCTCACCTGAAATGGTATGATACACACTCTGCTTTCAAATGATACAATAAAAAAAACAACTACATGATTTTATATTTGTATTTCTAAGTATTGGACTCATGGGTATGTTTCCAGTGCATGTACAGTGTTTGTTGTTCATTTGGATGTTGGTTTTAGGTCAGTATGACTCAATTTGTTCTGGACAAGGCTCACGTAAGTTTTAATTGAGCCCCTCGAAGGACAATCAGTCTTGTCACACACCGTGCCTAACAAACTCCCAGTCCTCTGTGTTTGGGGAGAAGCACTAGAACTATAGTTCTTGCTATCTAATGCTAGATATTTTTTATCCTGACCCAAACCCTTGAAAAATTAATTGGAATGGTGAGGAGGGAGGCAGTAATAGGAGATATTAATAACACAGTCATCCTCATCATAAAATCTGATTAAATTTGCCACACTGGAAATGGACAGGGCACATGAATCATGGCATTCTTCAATGAGGATATAGATTACAGTATAGTTGAACATAAATGTGTCCTTGTGTCATTTTCATTTAATTGTCCTCTGTATGACTGAGCCCAATTATTTTATTTGATGCAAAAGTAGGTCTCTAGTTAAGTTATGAGTGGGAATATTTGCCAATCCTTCCTGCACTAAGATGATCCTGTTCCAGCTCACAGAATGCTACAAACTAAAGTGACTTTTCCTTCATAATATTCTTAATAAATTTCAGATGTTTTTCTTAATCAATCAATCTAATCAGTCTATTTTCTGAACCAGTTACTCAGTTAGTTGGCTTCTTACGTTTCTTTTTCTTTTTCAACTGCCGGTAAACAAACCTCAGCTAGTTTTTTATACATGTGCTACAATAAATTTCATGATGGCATTCAGGACTGAAATGGTTAGTTGATTAATTGATCAATCAATTTGACAAAGAATATCTCCAGCATGTCTAAACCAAAACTTCAAACAATCCAAATTTCCAAATTCTTCATTTTGAGGATTTGCAATGCACAAACCTCGAACAGTGTAATGGTACAAAAAAAAAAAGATTGATATACCTCGGTATGAGCCGTGCAATTGTTCTCACAGCCCATTGGGTCCAAAACCTTAAAAGTCCAAAAATGTCATGTGGAACTGAAAGCCTATTTTCCCCAAAACAAACTCCCATTGCTCCAAAGGCCAAGTGCTATGAACTTAAGCTGATGTAACTCACTTACTTATTTTAACCCAAACAGTGATCTTTTCTAAACCCAACCAAGTGTCTTTTGTGCGCAAACCTAACCAAACTACAACCGTTTCACAACATTAACATGTTTATTAAGGGTCATGTGATTAATGTTACCATGATGACAGTCAACTGATGTTTGCGCATCAAAATACACAAAGGTATGAAGGGGAAAAACTCTGAGGAAAGTGATCTTAACATCTCTTAAATCTTAACATTCTCTACAACTAACTATTGTTCCATATCCACAACATTAAAGTGTCCAAATCTGTAGTGAAAGGCTGCCTAAACAAAGTGGGAAGGAGGACTTTCCTTCCTGTCATTTTTGTTCCACTAATCGACACTCTGAGGTACTGCTGTCATAAATTACATGTCACTGACATACCCAACCATAATGCTCCCATACTGCAAATCTAAATGTCATGGGAGGCTCTGGACTCTCATTTGTGCCTGCCATTTGAATGACACTGAAACTACATGAGCTTGACAAACCTGGCTAACCAGGCTAAGCTGACTGTCAGGCTACAGTTCAGACTAAAACTGGTGTACAGCCAAAACATTCCAGATAATACTCGCACTGTATAATATCTGTTCTGTACTCTAGAATTATTTTTCCATGTGTGAGAAGTATAAATAAATGAACTATTTTGACAGAGATTGTTTGGGTCACGAGGTGTACCGAACCAATGGAGGTTTCACACCGAACCAAAAGGGTTCAGGAGAAATATATGTACCATTACACCAACACTGACCATTCATTTGAACAGTTTGCCTTCCAAATGGCTCTTGCAAAAAGGAGAGAAATAATAGAGTAGCCTTCTGACAAATGTCAAGTCTTGCAACCCTCCACTTTGTATGATATGTCATTGAATGATGTGCTCCACTCCCCTTAAATATTGCTGGGCACTTCATATTTAAAAGGCCTTTCTCAACAAATCATTTTGTGACAGGTTTAGTGTATATGCCCTGGGAGCAACATCTGAAAACCATGACATGTCTATGGCAAGGCAAAGGCTTGAGTGACAGAATAATTCTCCATTAATAGAGTGGGTCACTCAAAGACCCTTTATTCCTCTTGGCTTCACATGAAAATGAATGTAGACTTCTGATATAAAAAAAAAAAGACACTTACAGTGTAAGGAAAATAAAAGTGAAACAAGGCAATTTGAGAATGTAGGATTTAGAGGGGTATTTAATTAATATCTGCTTTTGTGGTGCCACAATTAGCAGTGGATCGATATCCTTTATCCCCTTTTTTTATTCTATTCACATGTTTGTGAGTTTGTACTGTTTCAATGTTTCATCTTTGTCATTAGGACTGTGGTGATACCAGCATTACTGCAATACCACGGTCATGTGATACCTACTGCAGGGTTGAGCTCATTGTTGTCATCACCGAAAATTTTATTTTGAAGGGTCAACTTTATGTTGGGATCAGCACAGCACACGGTCTATCAACTATTGATCCCTGCTGTCACACACGAGAAGTTAGGAACTCAGCTTCGGATTGTTTGACAGTCTCTTGGGAGTCTTGGGACTGCCAGTGGGTGACTTACAAAATGCTAACAACAATAACAACAACAGTTTTCATGATGGGAAAAATGAAAATATGTTTACAGAAGATATTCGGTGTTGGATTCATCATGATGGATTTATTTTACCACGTCAAGGCTGTTTTATAAAACTTCTTAAACTGATACAACCTCACCAGAGCTGACGTTGTAATGGTCCAATGCTAGCTTTAGTGTTAGCTTAATGTTAGCCATTCCTGGTCAGCTTACTTCGGGGCAAACCCTGTAACTTTTGGCAAGCTACGGCGTTTATTACTTGGCACACTGTAACCTGTAGTCTGTTGCCTTGTCACCATGGTAAGAAAAAATCTATACCATCACGGCCCTATTTGTCGTGGAAAAAAAGGTTGTTTTAACTAACTTAAGTAGCACTGATTTAAGATTGTTACTTGGTGTTGTATTTATGTCCAAGAGGAAAGCCAAAGCTAAGGTTTTCAGGTTGTTCAGAGTTTTCACGCTCACTGAACACGTCTGCTGGCGGATTTTTGGGTCTTGCAAAAGTGTGTCATGCCTCTTAAAAAAAGGCAGAGAACCACGAGATAGGGGGCGGGAAAATATGGAAATCTTATGAATGCTGGTTGTCAACCACTATATAGTAAGAAGACTGTTACTCAGAAAAGGTAAACAAAGGGAAAATTACATGGGACTCTGAATTCTAATTGAGAAAGATTTCCTTTTGATGTAACTTGGGAGATCTGAGAAGTGCTTTTTTGAGCTAATTACAGAGTCATGGCAGAGATCTAATTAGAGTGATGCTAATGAGCCTTGTTTATTCTTATCTGATGTCAAAATGAAATTGGTTGAAATTCAAATAAAGGTGCCGGCATCTTAGCATCTTTGCCAAGTGGGATAGGAACTGTCAGCAATGTTATTGTTTTCAAGTGATGGATCTGTATAGTTATTGTGCTCCACTTAAATCACAATGGAGAGCTTTCGCATGCTGAACCTTGATGATGATGCAAGTGCAACAATTACACATTTAAGGTGTTACTTTCCCCACCTCAACTGCCACCTCATTTACTTTATCGCCCTAACCTTATTTCAAGAATATACAGTGTACTAGCATCGCAATGAATTCAATGCATCTCATCTGCATGAACTTACTTGCATCATGCATTGGTCTAATAAAAAAATAAAGAAGCAAGTCATTTTACTGATCTGCTTGTTCTCTGTCTCTCTCCCTCTGTGTGTTAGTGTATGTGTGCATATGTGTGTCCGTGCATGTATGCGATTGTAGTTTGGTTTTGGAGGGTTTGATTAAAATGCCTTCAGCAATCTGGAAGATGACTGCTGTGGGTTCTCTCAAGGGGTCCACAGATCAGGCAGAGCACCAACTCGCTGCTCCGGCCCGAGTCAATTTGAACATGACTTCAAAAGGAAAGTTTATACTCTCGATGACCTTGAGCGAACATGTGCACACATCCTGTATAATGAAGGCCCGGCTTTTCATTAAGGAAAATATATATATTGGAGATTTAAGGCTGACATATTCAACTTTCAGCCGAGGCTTTGAAACTACATGCATTACATCATTTAACATTTCGCTCAGAGAGCATTCCTCATTATACCCATGAAAATACACAGACGATTGTGTTCATGGCAAGATTTCCATTCAGCTCTAAAGGGTATTGTGTAGTTATAGTACACCTCAAAATGACTAACTGACAGTTTTTCAAGGATGTAACATCACAAGAACAAGTAAGTGCTCTTGATCTCCTTCTCTTTAGACTCTGTAGCATGTGAAACCTTATTAGTGTTACACTTTATTTCTATGTGCTCAACACTGGTACACTGGGGGGGGAACACTGATATGGATGTTAAAAAGTTAACAAGCAAAATGGGAACAGTGGGTACCCACTGACACTGAGACCATATACAATCACTGAATATACTGTATATAGGATATTATAAGTGTGTCACTACTTCATTTCTAAATCAAAAAACTGCAAGGACCGCAATTCTCCCAGTATTTTTTTTTCTCTGCTACACCTCCTACTTGTGTATGTCTGGTGCAAAAGAGGAATCAAAGAAAAAAGAGGACACAACTACACTTGACCCAGTAAGAGTCAGAGATGACTTGCTGTTCACCACCACTACGTTTATCCAGCTAGAACTGAAAAAAAAAAAAAAAAAAAAAAAAAAAAAAATCTAATTAAATTAGAAATCGAAGGCAAACCCAATCGTGGATTTGACAGCATGAAAAGGTGATTCTGCTGTGAAATTTTATTTCATAATACCAGATATGTGATTTTATCATGATTTCACAAGCTAAATATATAATAAATTAATTGCTGACGATTAACTTTGTTTAAGAGGTGGTCTTATAATTAATCAGTATAATCCATGTCTGTGAAAATCATTTAGTAGAAATGGTAATGGCAACATGGTAACGATGGTAACATGCACATGATGCATGCATGTCGGTGAGGGTACATGCTTTATTAATAGGTCAAAAGCTGGTAAAGCTGATGTGCTTGTATCCTCCTCTGTGTACTTTATCAGTTTATTAAGTCCATTAAAAAGAGATCTCACACTAATAAGCTCTGAATCATTACTCTTCAAGACGCCTCCCTTTCATCATGTCTACCTGTTTGTCATTACTCATAATACGCGATTGATTTGCAGCCTAATAATACTAACAGTGCTTATAATCAGTTAATTTTTGTGAGCTCATTGCAACACCAAAGAACATAAATACACATAAGAAGCTGTATTAAACTCTCTGTAATTTGATTTCCCCACGTGGGTCCTGATGATGATGCAGGATGACAATCCCCAGAAGTATGCAATCAATAAGTTGTGTGTCAGTCTTTTGTAAGGAACCAGACAAGAACTTAAATGCAGCAATGTCTTTTCTTTTTTTCCTTTGGTCTGAACCAAATGAACTCAACTACAGGTGTAAAAATCAAACATCAAGGATGATTTGTGCCTATACTTCTTAAAGGTGAACAGTTCAGTTTTCAAAGTAATAGACTTGTTTGTTACAGTCAAGCGCTTAACATTTTAGCTAGAACTGCCTTCAGAATAAAAATAGCTACACTGATGAGTCATTAAATAAAATGATCCGAAGCATTATGTATAAAAGCCTCACCATTTGACAAACACCCCACACATAAATGTCTTAGGTTAAAAAGAGGGATCGGGTCAAAAGCAAGTCGAAAGTGATTTTACAACAGGTAAGGGCGCCCAGCCTTGAAGAGCAAAACATGGCAGTTTCTAAACACAACATATGAACAACAGCTGCATTATTAAACCAGCACCTGCTTCACAGTTTCAATAAAGAGTGAATGTTGTGAACTTCCTTGAGCTGGTAGCGATTGCAGTATTGATATTCTGTAGCAGCCTGTAACTGAGCGTGACACACAAAGACACAGACGCCACAAGACTCTCGAAGGGTGGCAGGTTAAACTCCAGCTGCAGTCGACATATTCATCAACATTGTGACTATACAAAATGTCCAAAGTGTCCTTGACCAACTGAAACCCTGCTTGGGAGAAAAATATCAGGCACAAATGGTCAAGACCACTTGAGAATGAGCATAAAAGCTCTGAGCTCAGAAAGATGGCTTTCTTTAGTTCTAGCATATGATAGAGGCGTACTTGAAAGTGTGCTTTTACAGTATTTTATTTGAGATGCCAGAAACTTTAAATCAAGTTGCTTGTTCTTTTTCAGTTTGTCTCCTGGCCAGGGCTCCCCTGAAAACATGAAGGAATATATCACTGAATTAGATGGAGGATTAAAGGGACAGTTCACCCCCCAAAATCATAAATACATATTATTCCTCTTACCTGTAACACTATTTAATCACCTAGATGGTTTTGGTGTAAGCTGTTGTGTTTTAGAGACATCGGCAGTAAAGATGTCTGCCTTCAGTCCAATATAATGGGACTTCACGGTAGAAGCCTCTGCAGCGGATATCTCCTATTACATGATATACAATATATATTTTGATATACACATTTTCTCAAATAGTGCAAACATCTGATGATCTAACAGAATATGATACATTGCTGCAGATTTAACTACCGGACAGTATAAAAAACGAGAACAACCTTAAACATCTTCAGCAGTAAAATGCAACATATATATTATGCAGCAGTAATATTAATTCAGATATAATAGTAAAATACTGACAGAGACCGTTTTCCTGAGTTATGCTACATTTATTTTTGACACTTTCTATAAATTTCACTATAATACTGATATACTTTTACCTTAGTTAACTTAAGAAGGCATAAGTTTCCGTTGTAGTGGAGTATTTTCTACATTGGGTTCAACACGTTAGTACTTTTGCTTAAGCAATGGACTTCAATTACAAACCTACTGCACCTGTGTGTTACCAGCTGAGTCCTCCTCTGTAAGGAAAGTGGACTTGTGGGTAACCTGTGTAACAGAGATCTAGAGAGAGGTTTGTTGTGAAAGTGAGCTAGCCAGTTAGCTGCTACTAGTCAGGTTAAAGACAATTAAAACAGCCTGAAACTGGAAGAGGTCAGAGCTGGAAGCTGCAGGTAGAAGAATAGACAGAAGGTCAATCGCGTTTTCTCATGTGAGATTATTTTTGGCCTGCTAAGTGCTAGCTGCTAACTACTGCAAGTTAGCTTTTCAGAGACCAGCTCTGCTGTGATGAGTACAGGGTGATGCTGTAGTACTGCTGCACAAATAAGGACTCTTTATTTCTTTTCTGTGACAGCAAACATGTAACCATTATACTGCAAGCTGAGCTGATCTACACACTTTATGTCAGACTGAAGTGAAGTAAGTGCCCCTCAGCAGCAACCAGTGTGAAAATAAAACTTGTGTATGATGATATTGTCATCTGCGACATGACACGTTTATACACACTCAAATATAACGTATACAGTGGATAAACAGATATATGTATTAGTCGGTTTGGGGGTTTAACTGTCACTTTGAGACAAAACATGATTAAAAACAATGTATATCATCCCAAACCAATACAAATGCAAATGAGTCATGCTCTGTAAGAGCGTTAAACAGATCAGGTCATTGACTGCTCCTTATTGACGCGCTCAGCAGAGGATGTTATTCCTGAGGAAGTTCAATGTGTTACAGTCATTGAGGGTGTGACAGGGAGTCTATCGTCTATTCATCCAAAGAAAAAATAGCTTCAGGCAGCTTCAGCTCAGGACAAAGATAACTGCATCATGAAAAAGTGCTTTTTGACAACTACATTTGAATTTTAAGAGAAGAGGAGATAGACTTGCCCCTACATCTTAATCCAGGTTGTCCAGCATATTCCAAAACTAATTATGGTGCTTGTTTTTGTGTTATTTTACATAGTTGCTTTCTGAAGGAACTGTTACAGTTTCTCTGTGAAGATAACCTTACAACCCCGGCTGGCGTTAAGAAGCAGAGTGATTTATGGTTTGCATAGAGCTGAGGAGTTGAGAATTCTTGCTATCTATATGTTGGAGTAAGATGTGAATTGCAGTGATTTATACAACGGTTAGTCGTGGGCCTCAATAAATCAGGACATCTAATTTGTACAGGAGTGAAATATGTACAGTATACTCAGCCATTTTCTGTAACAGAGCCATGTGGCTACTATGGCTATAAAGAGATTACAATGACATCCTTTACACTTTGGTGACAGCTAACCCGGACACAGCCTTGATGCTCCTCTAAGAAGGTGTCAATGTCGACATAAGATGCTTTATGAAGGTGAAAACATTACTTGACACCTATTGAAGAAGGAAAAAAAAAAGAAGATTCACTTCACGAGGACAGTGTGATCTCACCAGCATGCTGAATGGTAGTTTGCATGCAAGGTTTTGGGGAAACTGAGAAAACAGCAGCTTCCATATATCACAGTCAGGGATTACAGGCAATAAACATTCATCTTCTTACCCTCTTAAAGCGATATTTTAAAGTCAATGGATTAGGGCAGAGCATGCTTGTAATCACTAGTAGGAGATAAAAAGAGTCACATCTTCAAATGCCTCCAATTAGAGGAGATGTACTACCTGTCAGCCATTTAGTTGCGCTTATCATATCATTTATATTCAACAGTTAAGAAATCCAAATAATGGGGTTGTTTCGTTAAAGTACATGGTGCGACTTTAATAAAACCCATCCCCGTCCCCGGACAGTTTTAGCGGAACAGAATCTTTGACAAGTTGGCACGTAATGTCAGGAATTAAACAAGAATCCTTTGGTGATCTATGAGTGTATAATCCTCCAAAACATAGTATGCACTTTATTCTATGCAGATTGACAAAGAAAACAAGAACCAGTGTTGCATAACAAATACATGTGGTTTATCATGTCTAAGCAGTTGATGAATATCACACTGTGAGATTAAATCTGCCCGTTATCAAGTAAAACCCCCGCGGTGCAGCGCTCACTCGAGGGACAGCATTTCTTCTTATTCCTAACCGCGTTGACTCAAAGCATTTAGAGATAACAAGCAGGGTCTAAAGCACACATTTCCATTTCAAGTGCACAGTTTGACATATAAAAATGCAGACTGACATCCTTGAATGTGATAAATGGTGAGACTGTGGATTATCATTCAGTATTGGTATACTTTGTTGGCATATCTCCAACATTTCTCAATTACAGTTTGCTACACAGCAAGTGCTTGTTGATACTTTAACCCTTTGATGCACAATGAGTTTTTATTTTCGATTTCTTAGCACTAAATTAATTTAATCATTAAGTATTCTAGGTATTCACATAACTTCTTTTTGATAATTACAAATCCTAATTTTGAATAGAAATTATTTTTGTATCACCTTAATTACCTGTTTTCATTCCCTATGTTATTTCATGCATGGCTGAGTGTTTCTTTGTCCTTTATCAAGGAAATTACTTATTTTCATCATTTAATATTCCAGGTAGGCATGAGATATCTGTTTTTTTGATTACCACAAAGCATTACCTTTATGGCAGGTGAAATTAGCACCCAGGTGTCAGTAGCCAACAATGCTATTTTCACCCAGGGTTCAATAACAAATGTGGCTATTTAGGCCCACATGGCAGACAAACCAGGATCTTCTCCCAACCCTAACTAAGTAGTTTTAGTGTCTAAACCTAAACCTAAGAGACACTGAACCCCTTCCATCCCCCATCAGCACAGGGGAGAGTTGGGTATCCAGAAGTGTGCTGAGGGTAACCAGGGAAAAGCTGCCACACTGCATCTGAGTTCCAAGTGGGCAGGCCAGGCCCGGTGTCACTTTTGTCAGTGTCATTTTTGACCAATGGGTCTGGAAAGCTTCTGCATCAACAAGTTAATACTTTGACCTACAGTGGAAGCGTACAGACACAAAAAACATGCTAAGCTTCAAATTGTGATGCATAATCAGGGATCAGCAATAGGGACTGCCCGAGTGCCCGAGGGAAACTGAGAAGTCACATTGGTCTAGTAAATCTAGCAACTCACTTGACTGATCAGGGAAGTGTTAAAAAAAGAATTAAACACATCGTTTCACAGCTAACGAGTCCAGCTCTGGGGAGAGGGATCGGGGACTGCCATATCATTTTCGATATGCAAGAATGATTGTTGCTCCCATCAATGACATGCTGTGTCCTTCATCTGATTCATCTGCTTAAACAAAGATTAAACATGATCATTAACTTTTGTTTTAAATATTTGATAATCACTAATAAATAAAGCAATTTGCAGTCTATAGGAGCAAGTAAAAATTGACTTTGGGCAAGTGGGCTTTTTAACCTACTTGTCTGACCACAAGTGAAAAATAAACAAACATTTGGGTTGAACCCTGATAATCTGAATAAAGTCTTTATTCAAGCGTTGCAAAAATCATTTGTTGTGACAGTTTATGATTTATTTAGGTTGATTTATTATCATCATTTTGAGTTATGTTTAAGTGTAGTTATGTTTGTGTTTTTTAATCAAGTAGGAAAAGACTCACTGCATGTTTATTTCATTAATTAGAATAATCCTGACTAAAATCACACCAAAGATGGATTTGCATTTTCCCACTTTCCCTGTTGCACATGCAAAAATGTATTCTATTATTCTGAAGAGCATAAATATCTGAGAGAAACTTCCAAACAATTCTTTGAACAGGTGGAGTAGGAGTCCAGCAATAATGCCTGCATCTGGCATCTGTATGTTGAGCAAACTGCCAGAGTTTCTGTACAGATGGAAGCAATGAGGTGTAAGAAGCATTTCTGCTGACAGCACAATTGTTTTCTGGCACGAAGGCAGTAGTGGTACAATGCTGTGTGCAACCCATAGAATAAACAGGGAGATGTCTACAATGCGTCATATGTACAAAAACAGATTTATTCTTGGTTTATATGTTTATGTTTTAAGGTATATCTAAAATATATATGTATATATTTAATATAACATGTTATTATGGTAGAATAGTCAGTGATAGAAAGAGAAAAGGTAATGATCATGAGAACGGCATTTACCTTGATGACAATGAATGGATAATTCAATAAAAAAATAATGCATATTCTTCTATTTGGGTCTCTAAAGAACTGAGGTGTTTAATGATTTATATAGACTTTCTGTCACGCTAATCTGAAACACCCCACTACACTCCACACCATTTTCCCTTTTCATTATGGTATGTTATAGGCGAAGCCCTAGAGCAGCGAGAAAAGTTCTTATTTTTATTTTCATAGTTTATTCACTTTCTTTGTGTGTTTTGCATCAATGCCATAAGAACACAACTGTAGCAGAAAA
>JAJHUR010075062.1:0-19389 GCA_027495735.1 Lutjanus campechanus | reverse complement strand
CACCCACAGCCCATAATGCCTGTATTTCATTTGGCCTTTTAATTTACTTATTTTACTGTTGTTAAATGTGTGTCTCCCATTTGTTCTGCTTGAGCCAAGTCAGAACATATTATACTGTTTGGACTATTATAGCATGCTATAAGTTCTTACAGTTGATTGTTGAGCGGTTTACGGGTGAGTATATGTAGTCATAATGTATTATAAACCTCATCTGTCTGATAACTAGTCAAGAGCATCCATAAGACATTTGATATTCTAAAATGTTTTATGACTGCTGACATAGTGCATTAGAAAGCATTATATGTGTTAATGAGTGGGGTCATAAAGCATTATTAATACATTATAATACAATACGAATGGCCGCATAATACACTATAGATGCGGTCTCCATACAAAGAGTTGCCCCTATGGCAGGACTGCATGACCCCTTTTGACCAGACTCATTTATTTCCATTTTGACACAGTAGAAATACTACTTTGTCATGCAGGTTTAAAGGGATAGTTCACCCAAAAATGAAAATTCAGTCGTTTTCTACTCACCCTCACGCCGACTGAATGTCGGGTTAATTTTGTTAGTCCACAAAACACTGTTGGAGTTTCACTGGAAAACAGTGTTGCAGAATCTCCCAAACAATGGAGGTTTTCAAATGTAAAAAAAACAACAGAAAAAAAAAATCTTCAGTGAAGATCCTTGGATGAGCCACCGTCACCATCTGAACTGTGTGTGTCTGTGTTGTGACAGTGTGCAAATGGCATGTTGGGACTTTTGAAGACTTGGCACCTTATGATTTTTTTCCCTTTTTTTTAACGATTGAAAAATGGTTCTGCAACACCGTTTTCCTGTGAAACTCCAGCAGTGTTTTGTGGAGTAAAAAACTAAATCCGACCTGCAATAGACACAACGGTGACTAGATAATAACTGAATTTTCATTTTTGGGTGAAGTATCCCTTTACAGAACCTAAGTTCAGACTGTGGCTTGTTAAGTTTTGTCGCTCCCTCTGGTGCTTTAGACAGAGAACAGTAAATCTCTGACCACCTACAAGTGATTCCAATAGCTGATGACTTCCCCACTGTGTGAGAGAATCTGAGCTGTTAGTCTGACAGCTGTTTGTTCTGATACACACCTCTAATAAAGGTCAGTATGAACACAACTGAGAATACAAAGTCATGTCTGAAAGGGGTATGATTTATCATCTGAATAGAGGACTATGTCCATACTAGGCCACACACACACACACACACACACTGACAGAAAGTCAGGTCGACCTGCTGTGAAGTTACTGAGTCGTAGCCATGCAGCGCGGCATAGAGCAGCTCCCCTAATTGAGTTTACACACCAGTGGAAGGACAGTGTTGGGACAGCCTTCAGAATGCCAGCTCCCTGCAGCGGCTGGTTCACGCTGGATCACTGGCTTACTTCAGAGGAGCCAATACTGGGATAATAATATGGGCAGGGCGACCCCCATCCCAAGGGGCAACACAGTGTACCAGAGGAGGCAGATGCTACATAGTGTGGGGGGGATTACTTGTTAAAGCCATTAGTGAAACTCCTGTGCAGCAGGTCAGAAATCAAAGCTGGAGTTTGTTCACATTGAGAAGGATGGAGGGTATGATTTGTTCAGCTCCGGTGGCTGACCACAAATACTTTAGCGGGAGTTCAGGTCCAATATATATGCATCAGACCATTGATATGAGGGCTGGTGATGATTCAGTCCATCAATCTTTGCTCATATAAAATGCAGCCTTGTGCAATAAACGGAGGGAAGCTCAGTGGCTGATTGGAGAATGATTGATTTTAAATCTAGTTTATTTAAGGTGCATTCAGAGCCTAAACACACCTCACTGTCCTGTGCTGTTTCTCTGTCTTATTAAAACACTGTGTAACACCGTTTTCAAGTGGGAATCAATGGGCTGCTGTCCTGCCCCAATAATCAGACTGATTTATTATTTGTTTATTTATTCATTTATTTATTTATTTATTTCACCCATTCTTGGGAACTGGGACAAATCATGTCCTATCAAAAAGTGTTTAAATTATTAATACCAACATTCCAATTTCAACTTTTTGGTGAAATTTCATTCTTTAAGGATTTATATATATGAAATATATGTAATGTATGACATGTTTTGTTTTGCTTTATTTTGATTTAATTTCTAAACCTGCTCTGTGCCAGAAAACAGTCTTACATACAAACAGCCACATAGTTGTTTTAACAGTTTTCTTCTTTGCCACAGTTTGCTCCTAAGACCTACCTTTCCTGAAATCTGAGGCAGAAGCTGCGTGTCTCTGTTTGCACTATGGCTAATGTTTTTGTAGGTTTGCGCATTCATAGTACTCCGTTCTCACACTGTGTTGAATGACCGGTGTGAAGGTACAGACCAACTGTGCCTCAGCCCGACAGATTGTGACTGTTCCGTGTCATGTGACATCCACTCCTTCTAATTCCAGACTGCACTCTTCACCGCAAAGCTAGCAGCGCAACTTTGAGTGTGTATGCGCATAGCAATTTACTGTGAGTGAGCCAATCAGTTAGCATGTTGCTCGTCATGCTGTGATGGCTACCAGTAACGTCAATTATGTGTAGAGCAACAATAAATGTGTGTTTGTCATGCCACAGAAACACCCAGCCAAATCTGAATGATTAAAAAAATTGCTAAGTTTCTAAAACTGAAAAAAAAAAAGAGCAGTTTTCTCTGCTCTGAAACACTGGAGGCGTCTTGTCCGGCAGACCGGGCTAAAGGTTAGACAAAACTTTTCAGATAGGCTGACTCACTCTCAGACTGCCTAGAAAACCTCCAGCAAGAGTCTCACTGACATGGCCCCGAGCAATGTGGGGTCCATATCAGCCTGCACAATGCAAAGGTAAAGGAAAAGTGAAATCTTAAAAACCCTCATTGATGTGACCTGTTACATTGCCAGACATAATAATGTCCCACAACATCTCCTGCTCCAATGACTGTTTCTCTCTTTTTATTGGTGTTTCTTGTGTTGTACTAGTCTACACACTGAATGCTTGATGTGTCCAATTGTTAGGTTTGAGGCTCTAGGCATACTTGTAGACTATACTTGTCTATCCATGTGTAACATGAACTTGTGCTGCTTGAATGTAAACATATGCCACATAGGAGGGTCACTGCCTACACAGGCAAAGATTCAACCGCACATTACTGAGACCAAACTGCCGGGTCTGTTCATTTCATTCATTCAGCCTGACATTGTGCCCATGTTAGCTGATTTCCTGTTGGGAAGTGGGTTTATAATGTTTTGTTTTGCCCTAACCAATCAGGTGCAAGTGATCTCTCTCTATCACCAGTTTGGAATTAGACAACCCAGTCTTTGTGGGTCCCTTGTCAGACAGCATGTGATTCAACAAAGATGAGAGCTAAGGATGGAAACTGTTCTGTTGCTGGCTGCACAAATCAGCTTCCAGCCTCTCATGACACAAGAGCTGAGTGGTTGAAATTTATTTTTGATGGCAGCTAAGTAGCTTGTAATGAGCTATGTTGTTTTTTTTAAAGTATTTTTGGAGCATTTAATGCCTTCAGAGACCCAATAGTAGAATAGAGAGCTGACAGGTGATGGGAACTGACATGAAATGATGAGATTACATGGTTAATTAATGTCATGATATTATTAATGTTGCCCACAAAGCTTGTTTTTTATCAAAGCTACTACAAGGGGTTTTAACTGGTTATGAAACAGTCTCAGTTAATACTGAAGTCTTTATATGACCTACATAAGCAAACAAGACCATCTGTAAGAAGATTGGCTGTATCTATATAGTTATTCTTAATGTCTGCAACAAGGTTGAATTGTCTTTGAAATCAGATGAAGTCAGCCTGTGTTTACATTTTTCCAGACAAAGATACAGTGAGTTACACAGTATGTTAGCCAGGTAGAAAGAAGAAGGATGAGATTTTTAGTTACAGTGGAAACACTACTGCTTTTGTCCACAGGGGGCTCCAAAATCAACAAAATATCAAAGTTCCTTCTGGTAACTTTAAACACAACAGCAGACCAATTTGAATAACCAGTCTAATGCTACCCTACATTTCCAGCAACTTATATTATAACTTAACATGTTAAAAATTTATTTCTTTGTGCATTTGTGTTTTAATTAAAGAGGTACTGTGTAGTTGTATCATGTATTTTGTAGCTGTGGAGGAGCTTTCTTAAATCTAAGGAACTAACCCAAGAGATGTTGAAGTGATTGGGCTTAGAAACTAGTTCAGTTTTAAGCTTAGTTTGCCTTTACAGAGTATGAGGCACCTTTCTCACAGCCCAAGGAGCTAACACAATAATACATTATAGGCAAGGACATCATATAGACAACAAGTACAATTACAGGCAAAGAATAGAACGACAAAGACGTTTTACTGCTTGTGTAGTGTGCACATTGTAGGTGAAGATGGTGATCAATGCAGCGGGAGAAACAGATGCAGTGGAACAAAAACAGTGTGGAGTTTTAGAAGTCAACACTATGAGCAGTGCAACAATTATTCTGAATATAAAATGTAAAGGTAAAAAGGTAAAGGCCAACTTTATTGACAATCATACACAATTATAAAGTCAGATTCAGTCTCAGTATTATATTGTGAAAATATAGATTAAAAAACATATATAATGCTATACAAAATGAATTAAGGATATCAATAATATAAATAATGCCTAACTAGGGACCTCACTGGTAATTATACTTTGTATAAATAGGAGACACAGTGGCAAAAATGGTTCAGTATAAAGTGTGAGTGCAGGGTAGACTTAAAGGTTTATGTGAAAGAGTGTGTTACACACTGAAAGGCCTTGGCAGGGAAGCTTAAATAAAAATATGAAGTTTGTTGCATTAAGGGAAATATGATCCAGAGGTTTTGGAGCTTGGACTAAAAGCCGGGTTATCTCTGCCTCTGCTGTTTCAATTTGACTGTTGCTTTTCAAAATATGTCTTATACCTTTTTTAAAGGAGAAAATATATAATATATATATGTATAGATATGTCAACAGAGATCGAGGAAACATGTTACGTTGAAATATACAACGCTCCACCCACGGTCTCCCTCTTTTGAGATTTCTATTTCAGGCTGGAATAATAGTTTTTATATGCCTGTTTCACATTAATTAGAATCAAAATTTATACCGAATGTTCATCAAATGAATACGTGTCTGTATATGAGTTCTAAGAAATCATTAATAATCTTGGCAGGCAGTCGTCCAAAGTGTGTTAGGCTTACTGTAACTTTACTTTAACAATCGACTGACTTTTACATCATTGCTTGCTATTGTCAATCTACAATGTTGTGCGTGTCCTGCGCTCTTGCGGTGTTCCTGCAGCCTGCAGAGCTTCGGAGGGAATCAACTCCCCTCAACCACAGACTGCATATTAAACAGGATTTCAACCTTTTTAATATACAGTCTATGACTCCAACTTGCTGTCTGGAATGCTGTACTCATTTTATGACATGCAACTGCTCCTTTAAATTTATCATGTATACAGCAAAACTTTGAAAACAGGTCCCTGCATTGCTCTCATGTAAATGAACTTGATGGTTTTCCAAGACACAAGGCAGCCACAGTGAATTTTGTCCTTTGTCAGCGTACAAGGCTGACTATTGTAAGACTGATCATCTGAGAGTGGGATGAAGGTTTCTCGTCATGTCTTATTATACAGAATCTGTTTTGACCCTGAACATCCAGTCCACCTCACCTCTGTTCAATCGGTCTTGTTTATAATTATTTCATGAAGATGTTTTCAACTTACAGAATGAGCTGAAAGTTGTAGGGCAAGGATATTTTCAGCCATCTACAATGTTTTCACACCCATATTAATCATGTTTCCAATCCTACAGTTTAAGCTTACAGTGAGTGTAGTGCTTGGTAAAATAGATATAGTGAGTAAAACAGTAATTCTCTCAGTTTTCAGGCCTTCTGCTTCACTTGCAGTAATGTGTGTGTCCATCTGCTTCAGTTTTCCATCTGTTTGTGTGGAGGAAATGAAGAGTGAAAAAGTCATTCTTAATGAGGGCTGTTTATATCCATGAATGGGCTTTTGTTAACGGGCGATGATCTTAGCGTGAAATCCAAACTCTGGAGTGATACAGCCATGAATGGTAAGTTCGTACTGTGCAGACTGGGATTTTAGTTACACAAGCGGGAGGAAGAGCTGTACTCATCGCTGCAAAAAGCCAGTGAAAGGACAATTGTTTGGGCTGAGAAACATTTTAAATTCCAGTGACAAAAGTCCAGTAAAAATGCTCCATTATCAACTGAAAGAAAACAAAAAGCAGACTCGAGAGCATCCAAAGATCATTACACTTCACAATACAGCTGGATAGAATAAACATAATGATGCTTTGGTTGTCAGATTATGATACATCTTGTATGAAATAATTAGATGTAATCATGGCCCAAGATGAAACATCATGGGTCACCAAACTTAAACTGTGGACCACATTTCAGTAACTGACCAGCGTTTATCTTGTTCTGAGACAAAGTGGTAGAAAAAACAGTAATTCCAGCTGGTAGAAACACGACTTGTTGCCCTGTCACTTCCTCGATATGTTCGTTTGTTTGAGTGAATCTGAACTAAACATTTAAAAGATACAAAGTAACAGATCAAGGCAGCGTCAAACCAGCAACTCCCCTGTTCTGTTTTTGCCAAAGGAGCCTTTTTGCTTTGGAGGGAGTGATATTTAGTTTATATAAAAGCAGTTTCCCACGATAAAAGATTGTCTGACAGCAAGGTAGTGCAGTGATAACATTCTAAATCAGTGGCAGACTCAGGCTGTCTGAGGGCCAGGGGCCAAAAAAACCAAAAAGGGCACTAACTTTACATTGTGGGGCACCAGCATGTTTAAAATTATTATCCATTTATAGTGAAAAAGTTCCAATTTCTGGTTGAGATTAAAATTGTATTATTGTACAATAACTACTACACAGGGAACTATTTAAAGGTGTAGTTAGCGATGTGGGAGAAAACGAGTAGAGTGGTTGTTGATATTTGAAGTGTAAACGAATACAGACCCACCCCTCCCTTCATACTCCACCCCGGGCTCTACCCCCGAAGTTCATGGACGCGCATTGTCATGGAAACGGCCGTAGAAACCAAAGCAGCAGTAAAGCAGCTGAAATAGCCAAGTTGTGAGTTAGCACACTGCTAAGCTGCGAAGCTAAGGTTAGCTGACCCGTCAAACAACTGTACCCACAACTCGCCTGCTATTATAAATAGATAACATCACAACAACAGTACATTTTGGCAGATTAGATGATATGATGAATGCCAGACGGCTGTTACTGTTATGTGAAGCACCACAAAGATAATGTTGCTCACCTGTCCAGCAGGAAGACGGCGACCTCCGCGTCCGTTTTCAGACCTTTCAATTCGTCCTTTCATGGTCGTAGCCCTTCTTTTTTAATTTATACTCCTCCGACCGTTTTCTCTTGGGCTGTTTTTCAGCCATCGCGAATGCAAAGTATCTGCACCTGATATACCGTCTCTCTCTCTTACTCTAACTGCGCACGCTACGTGACCTACTACTCCCCCTCCCCCCTATGTCTGACCTGTGCACGAGTATGAACCGGCCCCCCGGGCGTGAGGGGGTGGACCCATGTTTTGGTGGCTCGATCCGAGCCACAGATTTACCTGCTGAAATTCAGAGCACAGGCTGTGTATTGAAACCGGATATTTTTTCCAGCATGCTCTCAGAAGTGACAGCTTGTGGATAGTGAGGAGAAATACGGTGATTTTGACAAAAAGTGCGTCAGATTATGATTGCTAACTATACCTTTAACTATAAAGACACAAGGAGGCCAAATCATTTTTTAGTATGTAGAGTAGCCTATATGGCATCACGTTATCTGGAAGGGCACCTTAGAGGACACTCATTTTTTGTCCAATACAATAGTACTCCAGAGGACATTTTTCATGTCTTGCCCACTAGAAGGTTGCTTTAGAGGGCACTTCATCACATTTTGTCCACTGGAAGGGACCCCTAGAGGACACTTCATCATGTTTTATTTACCAAAGGGGCATCCTAGAGGGCACTTTTGGTCATCATAGATCATCATAAATCTTGCTGAATTTTATTGAAATCGCAATATGGCCTACGGCAATTTTCAAATCACAGGGGGAGCAATATGTGCTAAATGCGAAACGTGTGTCAGACTACCATTTTAAATGAAATATCATACTGCAGAAATGTCCTCGCCTTCTTACTAGACTTAAGAAAACATCTTTGTTTGATACATTGCAAAAATCACACCATACTGTTTCAAATGAAAATGAGAATAATGATGTAAAAAATTAGCATTCCCTCTAATATCGCAGATCAAAGTGCAATTGCAATATCATTCAAAATTATTGCAATTAGATTTTTTTTTTCAAAATCACTCAGCCCTAGTCATAGGTGTCGAAAATACATTTTGCTGCTGACCCTGTCCACAACAGTACATACTGTGTACGTTCACTTCGTCCAATAAACAAAATAAACTCAAAGTGTCAAGAAAATACATTTTCTCACACTTATTTTTCTTTTCTAACAAAGCTGTACAACCGCACACCTGAATTCAAGTTTCTCTCTTTTACCGAACTAAGACGAGTTTAATTGGCTTGTTAAGTCCTCGGAAAATTCACTTCATTCAAACTTGACATGACACACGTAAAACTCACATAAACCGTTTTTGTTAGTCTGTCCACTCTTCCAACAATCACCAACTCTGGTTTGGTCAAAATAAATCCTTAATTCACAGAGTGAAAACAATGTAGTCTGACTCTGCAGGCTGTTTTCCTCTCACTCCTCACCCAGCTGAGTTCACTCATGGTCCTGCACCGCTGTCACTCTCCAGACCATTACATCAGCAAAATAAGATGACAAATATCACCCCAGAAATCGTCCAGAAAAAACAGTCAGCGATGGATTCAGCCCATCATTGATAGGCGATACAGTGTGGGAACTTAGCTGTAACTTCTATAAAAACATCACAGTCTTGTCTTTTTACTCTTTACTGGAAAGACTGCGCATTATTACATGGACAAAGGCTCAGCACAGAACTGTTTACAGGCTCTTGTGCTAGCATAACTTCACTTTTTTCTTCTGAACAACCACCTTATTGACTTCTAACTCTGGCGTAGAACATTACTGCCACCTTGTGGTCTATATTAGCTACTCCACACAATTTTAACTCCTAATACTACAGAAAATGCATTCATCCTTTGATTTTTTAAACTCCTTTTAACTATGTTTTTAACTATATAAATAACATTATGAATTACTGAATCAATGAACTAAAGATACAACAGCGACCTTACGTCGTAAAATGTACAACAATTACATGGTCAGGGTTAGGAAAAGATTGTGGTTTAGGTTAAAATAACTAAGTTATGTTTGTTATGATATATACGTCACATGACAGAAGTGACATCACTGGCGCAACGGAAATGACGCAATGAATGTCATGTCCATAACAAAATTTTAGGTTACTCAAAAGTTTAAATAACTGTACTTTTGCTTTTGCTTTTGTGGAACAAACACAGGACGTAAACTCGTACCGTGGAAATCTTCACATGCAGCAGTTCAGCAGACATCGCACAACCTCATTCCCTGCGTTTGTGATAAGGCGTGTGTGTTTATGTGTGTGTCCTCATCTACGTTTGGGTCCAAGATGTCTGTGAGTACGGTTTAGCGGCTGTCACTGAGATATGTGCATGTGGTTTTGTTCCAGGTTTTTATTGTGTCTACACTATCTCTTGCACTCTGAACGTAACATAACACAGCTTGCCTCTTCAGCTAATTAAGACATACTCCAAGATATGAGAACCCCTTGAGAGCACCATAAATAGAACACAGGGGAGAGCGGCTGCTGGCGAAATGTAGGATTAATCGAGGCCAAGTTGGCCCTCACTCCCTCATTGTGATCCACTTTAAGCCATAACCAAACCTTCCGGAACATCTTATCAGACTGACACTGCGGGTCACAGGAATGCCGAGTGGTTTAACTGAATACAGAGCAGTTTAATGCAGCTCTACACTCCTGTGGGACCAACAGTCACTGCGATGAGACAAATGAAAGCAACGACTTGTTCGGCTGCTCTGAAGCCTTCAACACGCCATGACTGAGGCTTTCTGTGGTATTCTGCTGCTCCCGATCAGCATTTCACACTTAATACATGTTCACATCTCAGAGATAACATGTGAGAGCACTTCACATCAAAAATCAACATCAAGTGTTCAGTGATGAGTTACACTGAAGAAATGGATGTTACTAAGTTTACATTATTATTAGTTATTATTTGATTAATGAATAATGTGTTTTTTGCATTAATGAGACTTTATCCCCATTCTTCATAAGCCTATCAGTGTTACTCAGCTGGTGGCCTGTGGGCCAGATCTGGCCCCTGATAAGGTGCTGGGTGGCCCTCCTACCATTTTCTGATTGACAATGAAAATAAATTGATTCACAATGTTTTTCCCAGGAAGGAGGGACAAATAGGACAGTTTCATCCAATGGGAACAGAGAGGGCTGAACTTTTCTAGTAATTTTGTCACAATACAGGAATTTCCCATTTTGATACAAAACCTTAATTTTTTTTTTATTTTTTAAAATCAATTCTAGATGCCATTTTCAATACCAAAAAAATGTACCGTGCTCTGGAGCAGATCAAGTCCTAGGATGAAGTCGGGATTAGCCCACTTTGGAATGTTTCAGGACTGTGCCAGTGTGAAAGCTTTCTTAGCCCAAAGCTAACAGCTCCCTTAGCCTGGGGCTAAGTGCTTTTTTGTAACTGCAATGGTCTAATGCACCTAAAGGAACAGTTACAGCTGCATTATTAGGATGGTAAAATAACTGATGAGCCTGTCTCAGGCTAATTATCATCATATCACTGGCCAATATGAACAAAATCAAATAACATGATATTTTTGACTAACTTCAAACTTACTTAATTTTTGACACTTCTGTCATCTCACCATATAACTATATCCAGAAATCCATATATATCACAATATTGATTCCATATCAATATATTGCCCGGCTGCAAAACATAAATCACATAACATGTACATTAACATCTATATATTTGAAGGTTTTTACAAGTCATCTGTTGGCAAAAAATTAATTTATGTTTGATGCATCATTTGGTTCTTAAAGTCTGAAGTTTTGTCTTTTAAACTTGAAAAAAATATTGCTATTTCAGGAAATATGAGCAACTGTGAGCAAAGCAGGGCTGCACATGACTTCACCATTAGTCAGTGCAGAGAGTCCAAGTCGACTACGTTTTCATTTATTCATTAGTCACAGAATAAAAAAAAAACACCTGAGAGGATTGAAGGGAACAGGGGCTCTGACCGGACTCTGACTCCGAGGACAAGGAGTGAGTTTGTAACTTAGCAACTTAATTTGTAAGTACACTTTAAAAATGAAAAAGTTGGGAAAACTAAAAATTTCAAGGCAACAGAGTAACAGAGATTTTTGAGTTTTGAAAAAAAATTTACCAGCTACTCTTCTTTAGTTGAGATAATGAACTTTTCTTCTTTAGATAAACTTAAAGCTCTGAATTTTAGAAACTCAAAGATTAAAAAAAAAAAGTGAGTAAATTAATTGAAGTGAAAGTTAAAACTATTTAATTTGTCAGGCACTAAAAAAAGACATCAGTTTGTTTTTTTTTGTTTCTAACCCTAACCCCTACAACTCAAAGATTTAAGTTTATCTAAAGAAGAAAATTAATCTCAACTAGTGACTATAGGTCGGCTTTTAGGTTGACTTTTTAAGTTTCAAAACGTAGGAGTCTGAGTTGGGCTCAAAACTCAAAACTCTAATGCAGTCTGTTGCTCTGAAATTTTAACTCATCTCATCTAGATTTTTTTTTTACAGTGTATATATCATCTATTGTGTTAATAAGACCATGAGTATTTGTTTTTGTGAGGCTGGAAGTTATTTATTCATTATATATTTATTATATTTAAATAATTAAAATAAACGTGCATCAACTAGTCAATTAGTAGCTTAAACTGATGACTACAGAACAACTAGGAGAATCTTTGGTCGGGAGGAGCTGTACAGCAAAGCCACTGTGAAAAAACTATGTATGAACTACCAACACTACTACTGCTGCAACTGATACTATAAGAAAGCAGTGTCCACATCCAGGGGTCCAAACAGACATAAACAGAGATACAGATCATACAATCAAGTATGCTTCAGGCAGTCCATTACTCAAATGACAGCACTGATGGACAGATGTCATGAGAGGCTGAAACGAGACGTGCAGTCCAGAGGGGAGCAGGTTTGATGGTGTCACCCATCACATGTAGTTACAGAGGGGTGAGGAGGTAAGGCCTTCATGAGGGAGGGCCGAGAGCTTCTACTGCTCCACATACTACAAACACAGCTCAGGAGAAAATGGAGGTCAGGGGCAGAGGCGAGAATGAATTTTCAAAAAAAGTAGAGAGACGGAAGAAAAGAGCGAGAGGGGAGGAATAAATAGAAAAAAAAAATGAGAGGATGAGGAAGACGAGAGATTCGAGCCAGCTGATTGGCAGAGCCCCAGAGCAGAGGAGAAACAGAGCTGACGGCTGGGAGTGAATGGCCACACTGTCCGTGTGTATGAATGAGCTTTTCAGCCCACTCTCTGTCTACACACACACACACACACACACACACACACGTGTATGAAGCATGTATGCATTAACTGTGAGGGGTGAAGAGGTGGCTGGTGACGGCTGCAGTTTGTGTGGCGTATGCAGACAGACGTACAGTGATCTTTTCACTCCTCACCTTTAACTGAAATACCAGAGCGGACACTCACCCAGAGCTGTAGGTGGATCTGTGTGTGTGTGTGTGTGTGTGTGTGTGTGTGTGCGTACTGTACATGTGTGTGAGCGAGAGATAAACAGGTCACTCTGAGAGAGCAGTCTTCTCCCAAAAAGGAATAAGGCTGCAGGGCTGAAGAGCTTCTTGAGCAACAAGTATCAATAAATAAGTCCAGGAGCAAAATGCCAAAAGATTCACAGTAAATGAAAGACAAATAATTCAAGAAAATGAATTATTATTTTAATAATTATTGAATTACTATATTATCATTGGGGAAAGTCCAGTTAACGCTTAAAAAGTAATTTAATGTTCATAGGCTTGCCAAGATAACACGCTACTTCATTTGATGTTTATTTTAGTTCAGTGCAGCTTATTAAAGTTTTTTTTTTTAAATTAAATATTATTTGTGTCTATTAGTTAATAGTTATGTCATGACACTGAAGTGAAGTGTGGTGTTTTTCCTCATTTTGAGCCTGAGTTGACCTGTTCACAGCAGGACTGTGTGAGTGTACACAGACTGTGTAACTGACCTCTCCCTCACGCTGCTGTTAGCCTCGTTGCACCTGTAAGGTTGGGGACAAATTTCACATTTGCATATCATTGTTATTGATACATGGAGTCCGCTGACTTCACAGCATAGCTCCTCCTACCTTTAACCTGAGGAGACGTCTGACAGAATAAGCGAACAGGTATGCAGGGCAGTTATGTCTTGAGTAATGACAGCCTTGAATATGATTAAGACACATTGCAGCATTTCTATCAATAACTGCAATAATGCCCTGGTATTAAATAACTTAATTAAAAGCAGGGGGTCTGGGACCCTTAGAATATATCATCTATTATCCATTTCAACTTTACAGGACCATCAGCTGTATATCTTCTGACTTGTTGCAAAGCAGGTCACAGTTCAGCTGTCATTGCTATTTTCTGCAGTTGTCATTTTCTCACCTAGCACCCACGTTGTATAGTTATCAAATGTACCTGCACCCATCTGTGCATCTATGGGTGTGTAAGCATTAATGTGAGGTATGGTGTTAACTTGAGGTATGTTCAAGTGCATCGTTGGCACATTGACACATTCTGATTAAAAGTGGTTATGCACAGCAGCTGTAACTTCATTGATCATTTAAAGCTGAAAGTAACAGTCAGGATCTAATGTTAATTAATGTTCCGTGTTCTTCCACACATCCAACAAGTTCCACACACAAAGTTCATACAGTGGAACTGTTTGGCATGAAGCATCATATAAATTCTGTTTTCCATCAAAACTGGATAAAACAGTATTTTGCTGTTTGCTTTTCCAACTTGTCGAATCCGTTATTTAAATAGCAATGCACCAGAGGCAGGTGCGCATGAGTCTGAAATGAAATGGGGAGGTGAAACTTAATTTCAATGATGTTTTGCCCAAAGCACCCCTATAGGTTAATTAAGAGACTAAATGCAATCCCTTTGCACCTTGTGCCTTACTTAGCACTCAGACTATGCACCATTTAAATAGCAAAGTTGAGCTGCACACACCCTAAATGCACTTTGGGACTCTGCACCATAACTCTAAACAGGGCCACGTATGTCAGCTGTGATTTTGATCTTCTTTTTAAGTTTTGCCCCCAAATGGCCAAAAAAACAAGAACGAATGTTTAATCAGAGCCAACAACACATGTGCAGGAAGATACACATTTCAACATACAACTAAACAAAAAATAGCAAAGAACAAAAGAGATGTATGCAAAATACAGAAAGACAGAAAGAAATGCATATGAAAGAAAGAAAGAAATGTGCCTAAACTCTTCCTCTTCCTTGTGTGTTTGATTCAGTCTTGTGTTGCTCTCCAGAGCCTCTTGTTCTCGCTTAAACACATTTATGCGTCCCACTGATTTAAAGCTTTATCTCTAACACTGCAATTACAGGCAGCTGCTTATAGTTGCTCCTTTAGGAGGTGTAAATCCAGGGCAGTGGAGCAGAGAGCGGTCAGGGGACATCACAGGTTAACAATTTAGAGGCAAAATACAAATTGAAACTTAATAAAGCCACACATGAACCGGCTCTTGTTCCCGGCCAGGAAGGAAGGAGAGAAAAAAGGGGGGGAGGAAGGAGGTGATGAGCAGGGCTCAAGTAATAATAAACCCCAGAACTCCAATCCAGCAGAAAGACGTGAAAAGATCACCACATTCCAGCCGTAATGAATCCACAACTGAATAATAAACGTGAAGCAAGCTGTGAATAAATAATGACAACGCTGATAACAGCAGCAGGTTGGGCCTACTCAGCAGGCCACATGGTCAAAATTACATTATTCCAGATGGATATCTTAATCGTTCCTCGTCTGGGTTTGGGTTTCCTTTGAACAGAGCTGCCTCTGAGCGTGTGGAGGACCAGGGGGTGGGATGATTGACACTGAAAGCCTGTTCCTGGCTTTGCTGCTATTGCTGGTGAGGATCTAATGGACTCAAATTTGTCAAAGTTCACTTAAAAATCAAGCAGAGCTCAGGCCGCTGCTCCTTTTTTCACACTAGAAAGGAATGAAAGATCCCCAACAACAATATATATATAAAAAAAATACATTCTGTGCACATGAGCCTCGCTCAAAGTTTTTCAAGGGGCCCCGTCATGCAGAGCCATGACCCCATCTCTGATGTTCATCTGTGATAAGAGCCATCTCAACAGGCTGGGATCACAGACAGTTTTGTTCTCATTAGCCTTTGCTAACCTGAGATTCCTGGCACTCCAGCAGCTTCGGAGGATTTTCTTAACGTCACCTGGGTGTATTCGACAATTTAGAAATAACTCCGACTTCACTTATTTGGCTCTTTTCTTCTGCCTATCTGTTTTCAGAAGGGTTAATCTATTTTCCTTCTCCCTCGCTGCTTTCAGAGCAAAGCGGTGTAGATCTGTGTTAAAAGTTTAAATCCTTCAACATCCATCCTCCATTGCAGAAATCCCATTGTTAAGCTGCAGGATCATTCTAGTTTGGGTCTTCTTTTTGTAGTTCCGGCCACCATTTCTGTCAGTTATGATCACACTGAACTCAAAGTAATTGTTGAGATCTGAGAACACCATGGCATTTCTACAACGAAGTCTGACAAAGTCTGACAGGGATTATCTAAACTACTTTATTTAAAGCTTCAAGCGAGTCATTTGGTATGTTGGTAATTATCCTTCCTTTCACAGGAAAACCGTGTGTGCTGCAAGACTCTGCAGCAGCTGAAAGCTTTACAAAGTCACCGCTGGTATCTGTTGCTGATAGCACAAAATCCTTTATTAGAAAGCAGTGACAGGCAGTAACATGCAACAATTTGATGACTTTAGACTCAACTTGACAAAACCAAAAAGACTCACAACTTGACTTGTGACTTCTACCTTCTCCAAAGCCCAAAGATTAAAAAGTGAGTCCACAAATTAATTTGTTTCCTTAATCAACTAACGTTCATTCTCACCAAGCCAACACTTAAAGGAACAATATGTAGCCACTGTGCCTGCAAAAATGAATATGGCAGACCAAAGTTCATACACAATATATCAAATAGGTTGTAATCCTATCTGCGATCTACGGTTGAAGCGAGTTGTTTCTCCTCCACCTCCACCTCCTCCCTGGACACGGCAGAGACAGGCAGGTTGCAGGAGCTCAACTCGAGTGCACAACGCCTCCACTGTAAGTTGACCAGCTGATTACAACTGTCAGTTTTCTGTCAATGTTAAGTTAAACTCATTGTCCTGAAACAAAAGCCTGCTGCTCTGAAAATTCATGCTCTTGACTTTGAGTTTAGTGTCTGCCTGTCTCACTGCCTGCCAAACTCCATTAACATTTTTGTTCAATTAAACAGTTAAAAATAAACATCTACACCTTCTACAAGATTATTAATGATTTTCTTCTGATTCATAAAGAGACACTTACTCTTTCTGAGAAAATTCAGCACTAATTTGAACTCCAAATAACATGAAAGAGACATACAAAATAGTTATTCTGTTCTGGAAGAGAAATTTCAAAAGGGGGACACTGCGGGCGTAGTGCTCATATCAAGTGAAGCGAATATTTCAACTTAACATGTTTCCTTGATCTTTGATGACACATCGTGGTCATTTTATGACTTAATTCAGTGAATATATGATCAAAAGAACGAGATCGTGGATACAAGCAGCCAAAATTGGGTTTTCTCAGGAGGGTGGCTGGCGTATCCTTAGTGACAGAGTGAGAAGCTCAGTCATCAATGAGGTGTTCCGGACACATCCAGCTAGGAGGAGGCCATAGAGTTGGGCTAGGTGGAGGGATTGTATGTCCATCCTGGCCGGGAAACGCCTCGGGATCCCTGAGTCAGAGCTGGTTAATGTGACCGGTAAATCCGGGGTCCCCTGTTGGAACTGCTACCTCCACAACCCAACATCAGATAAGTGGTTGAAGACGGATGGAAGGATGGATAGATTTAATTCCCTAGATCTGCTTTGCTTGAACGAATCTTAGAGCATCCAGTCAAGTTGCATGAAAACCATGAAGAACTAATGTTACGCTACCGAGCTCCAGTTGGAAAAATGACACCAAAGATCATTTTGTTCATCTACAAAAACTATGAAGTGGTCAACAAAAAATTATTTGCATGCAAAACTTGCAAGATGAAAATTACACACAGAGATACAACAACTTCCAACTTTGTTTGACATTTGAAGAACAAAGGACAGAGAAAGTCAAGGCTGTTAAATGGCATTGCATCTGGTGAAGAGCACATTATAATTTGCTACAAACTCAAAACTAAAAGTTTAGGACTTGGAACGCGAGAATTACTTGTGACTTGCAAACCACCTCTGCTAGTGAATCATTCAACATGCCATTGAAATAATTGGATTTTTCAAGTAACCTGGCCAAAACTGTTAAAAAGCAGTGGATTTCGATTTCTTTCATTGAATTTAAAGAACACATTATCACCATGTAACTTAATCTCGGAGCACTGCACCAGAAAATAGCTTTTCTTGGTCTGGTGGCATGCTCTTTCTGTCTGTGCCCTTTTCCTTCCAGTCCCTGGCTGCTCTCTGCAGTTCCTCCACCTCTGTCATCATTTCTACACACAATGGCAACAGCACACTGCATTCCTCGAAGCCATACCTCATCGCTCGTTGGCATCACAGACAATGCTGTTTTCAGAGGAAAGTGAAAGGAAAAGCTTGGTTATTTCGTCCGGTTGTTGTTTGTGAGTGCAGGGGAAGAGGAAGCTGGTGTTGGTGAGGGAATCAGGGTGGGGATGCTGGCTGGGTGGGGTGCCTGCAGGGTGGGTGAGACAGGAAAAGGCAGAGCTGGTGCTGCAGATGGGTTGTGTTTGAACAGCTGTCCCTCCAGCCAGGCTGAAGGATGACAGGAAGAGGCTGGCACCAGGAAGGCTACTCTTCACTACTACTCTCTTTTTTTTTTCTTTTAGTCTTTCCTCTACCATTCCCTTATCCCATATTTGTAGCTTTGTTTTCTTCTTCTGAGATATTTCCCCACCATTTTCTTTTCAGTTACCGAACAAAGTGTTGGGCAATATCGGCGACAAAACGAGGGGGTATGTCAGGTCAAACCCAGGAAAAGAAAAAGTTTGAGAGAATGAGCCGAGGTCAATGAAAACCAAGCTCTAAATCTTGCAGCACGCCTACAAAAACACCCACACAATAAAAGGCAATCAGGCGTGATTCTGATCCCACATCTGCTTGTGATAATCCACGCAACTAGCCAAGCGTGCACCCTAACCCTGCACCACCACCACCCGCATCTCATCTACACCCAGTCACCCACCCCCTCCCTTTTGTCCACTGTACCCACAACATTCCTTCACTTCTTAATTCACCACAGAGAGTCTGGTCAATGAATTCTACTCTTAGTATAGTATAGCAGAAAAAGAAGACAGAATGAACACAAAAACGGGATAGAATGGCATGACTGAGGGAAGATAAGATGGAAAAAAAATAAGTAAGTAAAAAAAAAAGATAGAAACTAGAAAAGGTCACTCAGTAGACTGCAGATCTCACAACTGCCAGATGCAACCAGCAGAGATTTGTTTTGAATAAGGTTTTATATATATATATATATATATATATATACATACATACATACATACATACATACATCTGTATATTAAGCCTATAGTATAGTTTAAGTTTTCTCATCAGGCAGTTTTACAGCGGTATTTCAGTATAGCAGTGTATTATAAAAATCCTGATAGTTTGATTTATAATACCATCCTAAATACAGACGCTCCCCTTTCTATTAAACTGATAGGGAAATGCTGTATTGTAATGTGCAGCACTTGTCACCAGGGGTCAGTCTCTGCACGGCAGTGCAGCTGAGAAGTCCAACATCAGGTCTGGGTGATAAAGTTATAGAAATAATTTCTAAATAAGGAACAAAATGCTTCTGTTCTGGATTCTGTTTGATTTAGTCCAGATGATAATCTTAACAAACACTGCAGACTGATTGGCAGTGTTGGGCAAGCTACTTGGAAAATGTAGTGAGCTAAGCTACAAGTTATTCTACATTAAATGAAGCTTCACTACACTGAAGCTACCCACCAGTGAAATGTAGCAAGCTAAGCTACAATAAAATGACAAAAGTAGCTTAACTACA
>JAJHUR010075061.1:15169-29236 GCA_027495735.1 Lutjanus campechanus | reverse complement strand
CGCTAGGCTACGGGCTACACGGCTAGAAACAGAGCTGACATGGTGATAACACTGGCCATTCATTTATAAAATGTAGGTGAAATGAGCGAGTTTCGCAGCAGATAATGTCTAATTTAGGGGCTTCGATTTCTGGCCCCATCCGCTACTATGGCATGAGAAAAAACGCCGTCGGATGGATCTAAATTGCTCGAAAACGGCTCCGAGCTCCACCAAAATTGTCTGGGTGAGTCTACGAGCGTATTTAGTGTCAAAAAACCGAAGTTAGCCTTTAACTACTGTGGTGTTTGCCTGTCAGGTTTACAGGTATATGGTGGCAGATTTACCTCTCAAAATTCTTTGAAACAATGGGTCCCTGATTTCAGATAGAGATAGCCAAAGTGGGCAGGAAAGACGTCTTTCACTAGCAGGCTTTATCAACTGTAGCTAGCTGGCTAATTAACATTAGCTCTGTGAGTTGGTTGAAAACACCCTCTTCACCCTACTATTACGGTTTCAAAGCAACTCGTTTTAAAACAAGAACCGTGTAAAAAGTTCTTAATGATACACTTTATCCATGCTTAAAGTCTGAGACTGAAGCTGCATGTCAAGGCAAAAAGACAGAAACTTCAACTTAGCCAAAATAGGAAAATCACTAGAGGCTGGTGGGCCACACAGAATACTTTGGCAGTTAATGGTTACAATGAACTCTTACCGTGTAATGTTAAGATGTATTCAGCCGAGCCCTCGTGCAAACTCATGAAAACCTAGCCGTCATTTGACTTGTAGTGCCTCTTCACATTGTATTCTTTCATCACAGCAATCCATTCGTCAGTCCGTTTGCTTTGGAATTGGCTATTTTCACAATCAATTTCAGCTCCTTTAGCTTTGAGAGAGAAATTTACCGTAGCTCATGCAAGTTTCTCCGTGGCCCACTAGCCCCACCAGTGCAACGTGAGGCTCGATTACAGCCAATCCCAGCACACAGGTACTTTAAAAAAGACATAACAAATACCATATTGGTTCACATCATGCAGTGTATGGTTCAGATGTGTGGCCTAGTTTTATTTATCTTATCAAACACACCATCCTGATTTGTAGGCAGCTTCTTGCAGGCTGCTGGTTGAATGGGCCTGATTAATCCAATCAGAAACTTTCCCTTTTCTATTTTTGGTTTTGGAAAGGCTGTAATAAAAGACATCATGGCCCCAAACTCTCATATGTCACCCATTCTTGAGAACTGGGACAAATCATGTCCTTCCCTAAAGAACTTTAAAAATGATTAATGTCGACACGCTAATTCCAATTTTTTGATGAAAATTGTTTCTTTAAGGATTTATGTATATGAAATATGT
Organism: Lutjanus campechanus; assembly: GCA_027495735.1. Lineage (NCBI taxonomy): Eukaryota > Metazoa > Chordata > Actinopteri > Lutjaniformes > Lutjanidae > Lutjanus > Lutjanus campechanus. The sequence goes on along the minus strand of JAJHUR010075061.1, from coordinate 27,905 downwards.
GTAATTCACAACTTCAAACACAAGTTTCAACTTCAGGATCTAAAACTAACAATACTTACTTATAACATAGGTGTAAAAATATGCTTTGTTTTAATTTTTTATGAAAATGTTGAATGCTATGGATGCATGTATATTATGTATATTATACATCTATATATATCTCTACTATGCATCATCTGTATGCTCATATCATACTTTAAGCCAAAATTTTGAGCACCCAACTTCATCTTCATCACCTCATCAAAAAAAGAAACACACATTTATTTAGATTTAAAAAAAAAAAAACTTTATTGAACCGTACCCCTCAAAAAATATTTTTCTTTAGCTTTGGTATCAACTCATGTACACGAATGTATACAAGATCTTGACAGCACATAGAAAACAGTGTGCTAAAAGTGAATTACAAAAAAAAATCCCTGCACACACTGTAATCGTATGCAGTAGCCAAAAGTTCCAAACAACTTATAGCTTTGATGTTCACTGACAACACAGCATCGATGCGCTGCTTCCAGACACTGCACGGTTATCTTTGTATTGCAAGAAGGAAAAAAAGTGTCAAATCAGTTATCAAAAAATTCAACAAGATGCAGACAATCACATTGCAAACAATATGTACAGAACAAATTTATTCCACCGAAAAGATATTTGTTGCCTCGAGTGAAGTCTTTTGTTATGAAATACTGGCAAATAATCTCCGTTTGTTGTTCGGATTTTCTCAGATGATGCTAATTATTCAAAGACTGCTCAGCAGTAGGCCGACTTTTGTGAACGCAAATAGTTTGAACCACGTGGCAATTGTGAGCAAAGGCCAATGCCTTTCCACGTGCACTGCTGACTATGTGCCCATGAACAAGGCACTGAACTGCTAATAACTTTATAGAGATGTTTGAAGATTGCTGTTTTACATTAAAGCTACTACAAGTGACTTTCGCATTTTGTTGGTTTTGGAAGCTCATGTGGACAGAAGCAGTAGTGTTTCCTACACCATAATCACGAAATGTAATATCAAAAATAAAATTATCTAAATGAAAGTCTCTTCCTTCTTCTGTACTACTCACTCTAACTTGTTTCATCTGAATTCATGGAATATCCAACCTGGTGACATTAAGAATAACTTTATGGAAATACCCAATCTTCTTATGAATGGTCTAGTTTTCTTATGTAGGTCGTATAGAGGCATCAGTATTAAAGGGACATTTCGCCCCAAAATCAAAAATACAGATGTTTCCTCTGACCTCGGGTGCTATTTATCCATCAAGATTGTTTTGGTGTGAGTTGCAGAGTTTTGGAGATATTGGGCTTGGAGATGTCTGCCCTCTCTCGAATATAATGGGACTCAATGGCACTGGGCTTGTGGTGCTCAAAGCACCAAAAGAATACGTTTGAAAAAGTCAAAACCAGTGTCTCTTTCCAGGAATCTGACCCGCTTACTCAAGATAATGCACAGACTTTGCTGTGAGCAATTTCATGTAGGAACTATTTTCCCTCTAGTGAAAATAAAGTAGTTCCGGTAGATCCTACCGTAGAAAGAAAGTATTCCTACATGAAACTCCACACAATCTTATCTTATCTTATCTTGAGTAACTGGGTCATGATTTCTGAAAAGAGACTCCGGTTTTTCAGATGTATTTTCTGACTCTCTGAGAACCACAAGCCAAATGCCATTTAGTCCCATTAAAATGGAGAGAAGGCAGATAGTTTCTCCAAAACTCTGCAACTCACAACATTACATTTTGTTCGTGACATAAGCCCTGTCAGATTGACGTTGACATCTACATTTAATTAAAAAAAACTGTAGAGCGAAAATCAAAATCCCCTCAACATACAGTTTTGTCCGAATTTTCAAGAATGAGTTTTGATTTTGGGGTGAACTGTCCCTTTAAATTGAGGCTGCTTCATCACTGATTAAAAACCTCTTGTAGTAGCTTTAAATGGGCTGTGACCTCTTTGCACAAGCTGCACTTTGGATTTGACCAAATCCAGTATTCCTAAAAAAGACAACAAAACAGATGTCACTGTCATACTGTATTTCTCCAACCTCATTTGCATATTTTACAGTATCAGTGCACATGCACAGTCGATATTGAAGGAACTATACAGTAACACTCCAACATGCACCTATTTCTTTGACCTTAAAGTCACTATTCCTGAAAAAAACATCGATGCTGCTAGCATGCTACTGTAGCAGTGCTACACATCTAGCAAACCACTTATTAAACCACTTAATTGAAAACCACTTATGCATTTCAAAGTGACGAGTGATGACTTAATGAAAATGACTTGCCGGGAATAAAAGCTAAAAAGCCTGATAGTTTAAACTCATTACCAGTACATTCTCATTGCTCCTCCCCGCTTATTTTGCCTTTTTAATCTTGTCTACTCTAGGAAAGACTTTTAAATGCATGGCTTAAAAAACAATGTGTGTTCTTCTATCTCACTTTGTACCCACAGTCGGTGAGCAATCAATACAAAAATACATCTTATCCCTCTTACTGCACTCTGAAAACATTTCTGTTATGACATTTTATGGGAGTGAATACCAACATTAGATATTGCACAAAATAAATGATCCCTCCAATTCCGCTTCTGTTACTCTAACGGTGACAGCGCTTTCTCCAGAAGTCGTGATAAGAACATCCCTCAAACGCTCATTCCAAGCAAGACAGATATATACTTTTTCTCTGCAGAGAAACAGACTCCCACCTTCTGCAGGCTTACCGCCTCTAATTTCTGCTCATATTTTCTAGAGGCAGGCGAGATTTGGCTTTGTTACCGGTCCATCATTTCTAGCCGGGGCCAAGCTGATGCAACAGCCACGTTAAATCCACCTGGACTGGCAGGCTGCTGCTCTCCGAGCCTCAGTAAAACCACCTCTCTCATTATTAATGACTTCCTGGCTGGGGACTTTGGGACTTTTCATGGTCAAAGCCAATCATCAGCCATCAAAGTGGGCCACTAATGATACTACGACAGGTTTGTTGGTGTCTGAAGACAGGTTTTTGGTGACATCATTGGTGTCTTCAAAGGAAGGGCCCAGCTGGGGTATGGTGGCAGCCGGTTGGCCCAGGGAGGCTACCATAAATAGGAGGTCGTTGGTGCGGCGGGGACCCGTGACTCCTACGCCTCTCATGGCCTTGGTGGCGACCTTGGAGGAGCTCTTTAAGCTGGAGCCTCGCCGAGGAGCCTTGCAACGCAGCAGGGCTTGGAAACATCTGTAAAACTGGGGCAAGCAGACAACACAAGCACGTGATGAAAAATGCAATGTACTGCAAAAATTAGACAAGAGACTGCAGACGATGCAATTGTGAAGACTTGCCAAGAAGAGTGCTGCTGTAATATTTTGCTGGACCTTGTCTAAATACAATGAATGTAAATATTACATCCAGGACAGGAACTTCACACCCTCAGTTCAACCTTATGCCCCTCAAAAAATGATATGCCCCGCAGCCTCTGCCTCTTTCCTGTTAGTGCACACTTTAGACACCTGTCTATTTTGTTGAAATTTTGATTGAGCAACATCAAGTGAAACTCTGTGCTAGGGCAGCAACTAACTACTGTTTTTTTAAATGATTAATCTATCGACTATTTTTTTTTGAAGAAGAAGAAGAATACTTTATTGATCCCCGAGGGGAAATTGCCTTTCAGTTACGTCCCGTTCGATTATCAATTAATTTATCGACAATTATGTTTTTCATTATTCAGTTATTTAACAATTAATTTACCTAAAATATCAAGATATCAAGAACTTGACTCATTAATATTTCAATATTTAATTCAATCATAATCCTGAAAAATTAGAATAATGATAATAGTGGCATATTTTAAAGTCTAATTTCCAACTTATTTAATAGACTCCATGTCAGATGTCTGATCAAGAAAAATCCTGGAGCTCAAATTCAAAAGGAAAAACGTATTAATTTAATAATTAATTACTGTCAACCCTTCACTGAACTGGACAAGTGAACTGAAGTGTACTTTTGCATCCATCATTGTGGGCCAAAGAAAATACTTTTTGTCCTTTTTCTGGTGACTGAAATGAATTCCAGACAGTCTTTAACATTAGTTTTAGCCATTTCTGACTCATACGTGGCTGCTAAAGTGAACAGAAAGTACAAAACTGCAGAATAACACCGTCAGATGAGTCATGGTGTAAAGTTAGCAGCAGCGGTGCAGACAGCACTTTTAACACAGGGATGATGAAGCAACTTCTAGAAAATCTACCTTCACTGACTTCCACTAACAGAAACGTGTTCCACGTGTTGATAATTCTCGTGTCCCGTTTGTGGAGCTAAAGAGAACCAAACTGTTGTGTCTCTGTCTGAAATACTCCCACACTTTAGATGATAACGGCGAGGCTGGCTCTCTGCAGCTTGTTCCATCCATGCTCTGACTGGGCACAGCAGTTCATAGAAATGCATCAATGCACAATATGCAAATCGACATATTTTCGTAATAACGCCCCAGCCCTACTCTGTGCACATATGCAGCAGTGGGTTATATTTCAAGCCTGGTAGGAAAAGGGTGCTGTTTAAATGTGAGAACGGCAAAAAAAGGGCTCAGGACGAGGCGATGACTCGCAGCAGAGAGGAAGCACTTGAGTATTGGCAGAAGTGTTGACGTGATATAAACTTTGTTTGATCATGAAGCCTAATGTAACTCTACAATTCTGCGGTTTATACTGCAGACTGGAGTCTCTGTTAATAATGACAGACAGCTAAATCTGTCTCCTCTTCATTACACTGCGGGGTGCACCATCTCTCTGTGGAAGTTCATTACTGTCAATGTGATGAAAAAATAAGCTCCAGTAAGTCATTATAATAAGAAACTTTAGCAAAATCATAATATAATCATATCTCAAAGCAATGAGTTTGTATCTCAAAATAATCTCGAAATAATGAGTTGGTAGTTCAAAATAATAACTTGTCTTTAAATAAACTCAAAATAATTAGTTAATACCTCAGAATCATGAATTACTTTCTCAAAAATGATGATAAATTTCTCATTATTATTCAGTGACTATTTTGAGATAGTTTCTCATTATTTATAAGATATTAAGTCATTAATTAGAAAAAGTAACTGACTTCCAGTGTCCTTTTACTTAGTGTAATTAGGAAAAGATTGAAAAACAACACATATGTAAAGTTTATTACATTATTTCAGATGACTTAAAATCATCATTTTATTTGATGACTTTGCTTCTAAAATGGTTAAATTCTTTGCCTGATTGGTTCCATAACAGATTTGACTGTATTTTTTTTTCTTTTTGTCCGAACATGAACTTGATTCAAGTTGCTGCTTCTACTAATGGGAAGTTAATTTGCCTCATAATTTCCCCTTTTCACTCTCTTTCTCTCTCTAGTGAATCTTAAGGAAAATTACAAATAATTAGAAATGATCAGACCCTTCTTCTCTCTCCTTGTCCTCCTCTCAGCACTTCTTTGTCATTAGGGTCATTGTGTCGCCTGCCTTTTCATGTGGAACAATACGCCAGGGGCCACGAAATATTTTGTAAAGTTTCTAAAGTAAATTAAATATTCCACTAATTACATTCTCAATCACGAGCGCGAACCATTGCTGCATTTTCAATTGGGTAAGTGATTTTGCTAATTGTGTGCTTAGAAAGAGTGCCAAGTTGAGGGTGAGAGAACAAGAGACTGAGAATGGAGGACAGCCAATTTCACCCAATCTGGTATTCTCTCTTGGGTGAACTAACCACCGAAGATTTCCATTATGTGCTTAATAATTTTCATAGTGCAAGTTTATGTGTCAAAGGGGTCTTTTGTAAAGCAGGTTCCAAAAAGCTGCTACCTCAAGCAGTATAATGAATACTGGCTGTTGAAAAATGAGGGCAGAGGAAATGGATTCACTTTGAATGTTGTTCATCATGGGGTTATTTTAAATGTAGTATTTGATATATTAACCCCACCCCCCGTGAAATTTCCATATATATTGTGCAAAACAGTTCACATGGCATCAACAAAGTGTCTCAGTCAGAACAGGCAGTGGACTGCAGGCCCAAGTTGAAGGTGCCGAGCGGCACATGAGGTAACCATTGAAGATGTAACACTCACAAAAGTTTGCTGATAGCAAAGGAAGAAGAAAGAGTTAACAAAAAAAAAAAAAGAACAGCAAAGCTTTGGGGAGGACCAAAGATCATTGTCGGACTTCACTCACTGGTTCACCTGTGTATCCTACTCTCCCTTTCGTCAAACTCGGTGGACAGAATCTTGTCAAAAAGTTTGAATACAAGACCTTGGAAAGTCCTAGTTAGCCACCTTAACTTTTTTTGTACAAAAAGTGTTTTTTTTTTATTTTTATTTTTTATCTTAATTCAAAAAGAAAGTCTTGCTGAGAGCAACTCTCTCTTTTGCAGGTTCACACTCACACAGTTTCCCACCTGGAAGCAGTAATTTAAATTGCGAGCAATGTTCAAACAGGATGAGATGAACATGTTTTCCCCAGCTAATCTTTCATGGAGCCATTAAAACTCACCATTGCATCCTCCTTTCTAAGAGACTAGTCTAGAAATATAGTGACTTTATTTTGTTTAACCATACATTTTCAACTGCAGGGCACGTCTCATGACTTTAGACCATGTTTATTTTGCTTGCCATGTCTACAGAAAGTGCATCGTACTGGCGAGTCCACTAAGAGTCTACTATCTGCCTGGTTCCCCATAGATCTGCAAGAAACTGCTGGCAGATGAAATTGGGTCTTTTACATCATGCCAGAGATGCCTGTGACCTCCGCGCTTCCTGTTCTTTTGTCCACATGAACCCAAGCAAAGCCTTATAATATCCACAGGCTGGATATTGAAATTGAGGCACCCTCGACCGGTGAAATGGGAGCTCTCATGCTCACTCTTCATAATAACTTCCCAGTGGTAATTTGGGAAGTGGCAGCAACAGCAGCTATCAATGTCTCTGTGGTTCTTCATGCTGCTACAGTACGAGGCAGCAGTGGCTAGACACAACAGCCCTTTGGAGATGAGACACTGATGGACCTGTTAGATGTCCCTCACTGTCTGCATCTCCCAAGAGGCCTCAACCTAATGAAATACAAAATAAAGATAGGGGTCCTGCACTTCATCAGCCAGCCAAATTGATCCACTAGTCGCCTACTGCACTTTAGTTTGTGTTGAGAGAGATGGGCTGATTTGGGGCTGAAGGTTGAGGTCCACAGCGAACCAATGGGCCTCATGCATGAATGTTGTCTGTCTTTTCTCTTATATTTGTTCTGAAACAAAACACCAAGAGAAAAATATGAAAATATTGGAATTTTTAAACGTGCATTGACAGCCATGTCTGGTCTTGTCCACCTGAGTGTGTTAATGAATCACATTTGATCTTAAATTGCATGTGCGTGACAGGAAGTTTGCAATTTGCATGGGGAAACACCCCAGTAAATCCATATAAGAGCAGCAGACTGAAGTGGAAACCATAAAGCAACCAGTCACTGACAGTTAAGAGGTACAGTAACATCAAACTTAGAAAAAGGAAGAAAGGAAGCGCCACCAAAGAACAGCAAAGAAAAAACTTTAACAGACATGGATGAGAAAATTTGAGCATCATTGGAAGGGTTTTGGAGGTTTCTTCTGTTAGATTTCAGCAGGTTGTGCGCTTCCTCGTCCCTCACACCTCGTCAAACATGCAATTGCATGTTTAAAATTCTGTGCATCACATATTATTTGGACATTTATTTAATGGATTTTTACTTTTTTGGGGAGGACCGCGGATGTGGAAACGATGCCTCGATGTGCACACGAGGACAGTGGATTAATCTTGTCTCCTGAGCGGCGGTATGGAAACTGGATGAACTCTGGTGTTATTTAGAGATGTTTAGGGAGCGCACAGCACGTCTCTGGTGTCCACAGTGTATGCGTCCATTTCCAGTCTTAATACTGGTTAAAAAAAAAAGTGGACTGAAATATTTCAGACCTATCACCAAACTGCAATTGCATTAAAAATGTATTAAATGCATTAAATGGTTTTGTCTCTGATCTAAGCTTAAGCTCTTTTGAAGAATAAATCTCGGTAATCTAATAATCAATCGTCAAGTGTAAACATTTAAAATTATTCAACGAATAAACAGTTGTATAACACTTTTCTAAAGTCTTTTCATAACTTTAATTACTTTTTCTTCATTTTTATTAATATTTCACGACACAAAATGTGAGTCAGCTTTTGTTTGTACATTTTGTTCTTAAGAACAAACAAAAAGTACAAAAATATTGACGAATGCCACTAAAGTTCTTAAATTGTTTGAACACACAATTTAAGATCAGATCTCGATTCATGCATGAGGCCTGTTGTGATGGACGCTGGTATCATTGCTGGGTCTAAAGGGGTCTCTGCCTCAGCGCCGCATCCATGTCGTACTTGTGTTTAAACAGACAGTAATAAACACAACATGGAGACGTAGTGCAATAACCAGCAGCAACAGCCTCTTTTTATGTTCTCTCCCAAAAGTCCCAAACAGAACTTAGGCAACAACTCAATGGCAACCCTGAGGGGATGCACAACCCCAAACGCCCAACGCTTTTAAATCACAGTGCTATGAAGGTAGAGGGCCCAGTGGTGGATTACTGTCAGCCATCAAGATGGACGATGGCTTTGTGCATTGGCTCAACCTTAGCGTCCGCGCTCTCCTTCTACCAGGAGTGGAAAACACAGCCCCGCCACTGGACGAATTGTGACTGCAGTTCAACATTGTACGTCAACTCTGGATTTATGACCCAACAAAACTTTCATTGTCCCCTGAAGCACTGGCTCTCGGGAGTGGACACATCAGCACACAAATATTGGCCAAAAAACTGCTTCTCCTGATGCCAGCTCATTACCGCTATGGTAGCTCCTTTATCCAGCCGAAGATGGGATGACCGCTAGCAGCCCACCAGTCCTGGGCAGCGCTGTCATAGAGGAATGCTGTGATTAATGCTTCATCTCGATCAGCCACTGATGGTATTGAGACCTTAGTGGCTGTGTTTTGATCTGTAATAAATATCTTTCAGAGCATGTGTGCTCAGTCCACCTCACAGAATACTTTAGCTTCCAGCCGTGGTGTGAGGTTTAAACCCATTGACCTGCACTTTAGAGTCACTGCTCCTTTACCACCAACTCTTATTAGGGCCTGTCACATTCTTGTAACTTGTATGCATCAGCAATTTCTTCCTCTCCAGTGCGCCTCTGTGAGAGAAATGTGTTCAGCCACAGCCATCCCTTGATGAAATTTTTTTTTTTTAAAGGTTGTAGGAAAAGACGATCAGCACTTTGTCCCTCAGTGTTCCAGTTGTTTGCAATGTCCTTCGATAGGAGTCTTTCAAGTGTGTTGACTGGATTACTGGTAAGCTGCTGTCTAACGATGCCGCCCTGGCACCCACTCTGACTGCAGCTGGAGCTGACTCAAATGCCATGAGTGTTGCTCATACAGAGCAAAGAGGTGAAGCCCATTGTGCCTGTTACAGCATTGCAATATTCCTGGGAATTGCATATATATATTTGACGATAATTCATCTCATGATTTCTTCTCACGAGGCGGAGAAGAAGGTGGGTGGGTGAAGTTCTGACTTGTGGGTGGGCATGCAGCATATCTGACTTTAATGCAGAAGACTGGAGCTTACTTCTCTTCATGAACCCGCAATTAAAATTTACTTTTTTTATCTTGTTAATTATTTTGACCATAACTGCAATCCTTACCTACCCTTACCCACACCATGCAGCAGTTGCCATGCATCGATACAGCATTTTTTTGTCATTGTAGAGTTGCGACGATTAAATGATTATTAATCAACTATCAAATAAATTTTGAATTATTCTGACAATCGATTAATCTGTTTGAATCTTTTTTTTAAAAATAAAAATGTCCAAATTTTCAGATTTCAGTTTCTCAGACGTTAATATTTTCTGGTTCATTTAGTCCTCCATGAAATCAAACTGAATATTTTTGGGATGTGCAGTAAACAAGACATTTGAAGACGTCGCCTTTGGCTTTGGGAAACACTGATCGACATTTCTCACCATTTTCTGGCATTTTATGGATCAAAAAACTAATTCATTAATCAAGAAAATAATCGACAGATTAATCAATAATGAAAGTAATCTTTAGTTGCAGCCCTACATTAGTAGCAACAAGTTCTTAAATGTGTATCTTTCTCTGTCCTGGCATTTTAGTTTAATGAATGATGACAGCCACTGTGTGACGAGACTGGTATTTCTGATCAGATGTTAAGCCTTTTAGAATCACTGGGGCTTGTTAGAAGCTTGTTCACAGAGCATCACTTGTTTGATGAGGATGTACACGTCCAGCATCAACACGCATCTAAAAAGCAATTTCCAATAACCAGATACAACTTATTCTTAGATTTAGGATTGAATTGAATCGCAGCAGAATTGTTCCACCATACAATGATCTGTTATTTACTGTTGTAGCCTACAGGAGTCTAGACTCACATTTTAGTAAGAAATGTATCCTCTTTAGCTAATAAAACATGCTTCTTTTTTACACATCTCATCCCTAAAATGAGGCAGCCACATTCCACTATTGTACCATATTAGAAAGTTAGAATGACTTGTTAGCTCTCTAACTCCAACATTAGCTGCTTGAGCTGAAATTAAATTGTTAACTCAGTCTCACCAAAGTTATAAGCTGAATAGTAAATTCTAATCATCTGCTTGAAGCATGAAGCATGAAACATTTTTTTTCATCATTCATTAATACATGATGGGGGGTTTTTAGTTTGAAAATGTACCATGTAAGACTTAAGTTGTCAAATGTCAGTTTTAAGCATGGCCAGATAACAAGAGATATTCTGTAAACACATTTCCTCAGACTGAATATATTGTTACAGTGATTTCACAAATGTTACACCTCCACAAATACTGCATTCTAACCAGCGGCGAGACTTGGAACACATCAAAATATTTTGTGGAAAGAAAGGACAGGCTGTCTCCGAGGTACAGAGGAAAGGCATTGCAATGTATACGGCATCTGTCAGCGTATAATAAATAGTGAATGGACCCCTGGATACATTTTTCAATCCAAGAAACAGATCTGGAAGTCTCGGGATTATGATTTCATGCAGATCTTCCTGTTTTACACCAACCTCTACACACAACAGAGCCCCTGTGTTGCCCAGCTCAAAGTCCGGGTATCTGCTGATGGACAGATAGGAAGATTCTGAATAATTGAGGACCCCAGCTGCAGGTTGAAAGCATAACAATGCATTCAGGGTATTTGGCTATACTTTAAATTCTAGGCATTTCCAACCACATCCAAGACACATTCACAACACAGACAGGCACTGGACCACAATTCAGACCATTTTCAAGTCTTCTTCCTCTGGTCCTGTTAATATGGACTAATGTGGAAGACGCCACTCTTAAGTAAACGTAGTATACTTAGTATACTTTGAGTTTTAATGTATACTTATAGTCTACTACATTTTCTCATGAGCGCAAAATGATGAAACTCTTTCACAATATCTGGTTAGAGTGAAGACAGAACAAAAGTCAAACGTACACATTGAAAGCACTGCAACTATGAACAATATTATGTGTTGAGAGTTGATAATAGACAGAGAAAGAGACAAAATGCATGAATGATGGGTTCACAGATCAATCAAAACACATAAAATACAGCTAAGTAATAAAACAGAACGATGCCCAGCAGTCTTACCTTATTTTTATGCAGCAGCTCCTACAAGCACCGTTTTGTTAAAGGATAATGCTGTTAGTATCCAATATCTTTTACTGTCATAAAATCCCATGAAAAGACCAAAACCAACAATGTATTGCCTGGGAAATCATCATCTGTACCATAAAGATCCACTGTTGTCCAAAATCTATTTTGTGAGAAAAAACAAAAACAAAACATGAATGAGGCTCACTGCTGAACTGGCTGGTGTGCTGCTTCACTGCTATGAGCAAGGACACTGTGGTCAAGTTCCACATCATGCTGCTGTACTGTAAATACTCACTACCACACCAAATCTGCAGCTGTAAATAATCCCCAACAAATACACCGGTTACTGTTACTGGGACAGCTGTTTAGCCTTTTTTTTACACTGGACAAAAAACCCACGAACATCTGGCTTTTGTCTTCAGTGGGAAAGGGTACAGTCAGGATTCATTCTTGTGTTAAATGACTCTGCAGTAGTGTGGTATTTATCGGCTCCAGCTCTGTGATGGAAACATGACACCTGAGCGGACAAGCCCATTTTCACCTTTTTTTCTAGCACAATGCCATGAAAGCTTGTCACCTCAGTCAGCAACTTCTGTGGCTCTTTTGCCCCTTTTTCACACACGTGTACTGGCTCAGTTCAACTCTGTTTGAAACGGCACGTCAGTCCAACACAGCAGGGATTTGCATCTCCATTACAACAGGGCTACCTGCCCAACTCTCTATCTTTAATGGATACACACTAGGGGTGTGTCAATCATAAAGTACAAACAGCTGTGCAGGAGAGAAACTAAACTTCAGACCACAGAGATTCAGTCAGAAGCTGCAACAGTTACTTTTAAAACATCCTCCTCTCTGCTCTCCTGCACATGCGAGTCAAAGCTTGGCTTTGTGCATCAGAAAAAAAAACAGAAAGGCAAACTTGCAAAACACTACTGACGAACAAATCTGACAAATCTGAGCTCTAAAAAACTTGTGTATACACGCTAATTATATCCGCCAGACATAAACCTGCAGACAGCCATGGCCAGAGGCATTATGATTCCGTTCTTTCCGTTCT
>JAJHUR010075061.1:0-15149 GCA_027495735.1 Lutjanus campechanus | reverse complement strand
ACACTCATCTTGAGTCAAGCACAAAGTACAAACAGCTGTGCAGGAGAGAAACTAAACTTCAGACCACAGAGATTCAGTCAGAAGCTACAACAGTTACTTTTAAAACATCCTTCTCTCTGCTCTCCTGCACATGCGAGTCAAAGCTTGGCTTTGTGCATCAGAAAAAAAAAACAGAAAGGCAAACTTGCAAAACACTACTGACGAACAAATCTGACAAATCTGAGCTCTAAAAAACCTGTGTATACACGCTAATTATATCCGCCAGACATAAACCTGCAGACAGCCATGGCCAGAGGCATTATGATTCCGTTCTTTCCGTTCTTGGAAAGTAATATCTCAAAAACGCCTTGAGGGAATTTCTTAAAATTTGTCACAAATGACCACTTGGACTCGAGGATGAACTGTTTAATTTTGGTGATCAAAGGTCACTGTGAACTCACTTCCACCTCACTCTTGTGAACGTGATATCAGGAATGCTTGAAGGGACTTTCTTCAAATTTTGTACAAACATCCACTTGGACTTAAGGATGAACTGTGTATATTTTGATGTTCATATATTTTTGGCCATAACTCAAGAATTCATATGACAATTATTTTGAATTAATTATGACAAAATCAATCAAAATGTTGTTGATTACAAAGGGGTTATATTGAAATATTCTTGTGAAGTTATGCACTGTATTGAGTGCTCTAGTTTTGATTTAAAGGTTTTATTTGAGTAACATTTGCTAATAACTACAGTGCCCAGCTGTTCCGCCTTCAGTATAGTATGTACTATGTATAATTTATATGACCTGATTTTAGAGATTTACAATATTCAGTAAAAACAACAATGAGCTGGAGAGTGAGAACCATGGACAGGCTGAAGTTGTAAAGTATTAGACGGACTAACACATTGTTGAGATTGGTGTTTCCATTGGATTTGTGAACAAAAGCAAAAATGATATCACAAGCCTTATCTTTGAATGATGACTCAAATATTTTTCTGTTCAAAACAGAATATAGTAGTCTTTTGAATTTGAACCTCCACATATCCCTTGGTTGGCGGGTATTAGCAGATGTAGAGGTAGAGAAAGAGAGAGAAATGCCTCAAGACATAACCAAAAATTCTCCTCACGGTGAATCTGTGTGCTACACGTTCGTCTCCTTTGTCAGTCCGCCCATAACCTATAGGTCATCAAGAGTGAAGGCTAGCGAGGAGATGTAAAGAAACAAGACAATCAACACCTCTCTGGTGGTCCTGATGCATGCTCCCTGCTCCCCTCAGCTGTCCAAACAACACGCTGAAGAGTGCTAGAAAGATGGAAGGGAGGGGGGATGGATGCATCAGCCTAATGGTAGAGGATGAAGTTAGTTAAGACACAGAGGCATCAAGGCCGAGGTCAAGAGAAAGGGGAAGGCAATGACAGATGAATAGATAAAGCATGACAGGGAGATGGGAGTTTTTCGGAGAGTGGGGGCTGGAGATGACTCAGGAGGGGTCATCTCAGACTGCTCACATCAGGTTTGGGTGATGCTTTCTATAATCTGGGCTGATGCCGTATCGGTGGAGGATGACGACAAGAGGGTCAAGGGTTAGGCATCATCTCAAACTATAAGGCCTTCATATATATTTTAAAGCATGGGACGTCAGCAAGGATCCAGTATTTTTCAGTTTCTACGTGACTGTACACAAGGAGACTTTCATTAGCAGTGTGCACACGTTGGCTTTGCAGGAGGAGGCATCAGTTTTGTTGCATAAAAGAACAACACAGTCCAAAGCTATGCATAGGCCATTTTTCATATTCAATCAGAGGTTATGCACGAACCCCAAAACATAATGCAATGATTTGCAACCTTTTCAACCTATGCGCAGTTGAATACAGTACAAACACAAGATTTTAAACCTTCAAACAGATTAACTATTTTTTGTTTGTTTAGTTTTTTGTAAATAACAATAACTAATTTGATGCCTGCAACACATTCCAAAAAAGCTGGGTCTGTTACATCACCGTCTCATTTAACAACACTCGGTAAGAGTTTGAGGACGCTAATCGTTGAAGTCCCGAAAGCGAAATTCTTTCCCATTTTTGCTTGACGTACAACTTCAGTTGCTCAACAGTCAGGGGTCTCTGTTGTCGTATTTGTGGCACACATTTTCAATACAAGGTCACCTACAGTATAGGTCACCTGTCACCTAGACTGGCCTGCCTGCTGTCGGGTGTAGTACCTAGTAGCAGAACTCTGTTACAACGCCACGCTGTTGTAGCACAAGCGGAATGTGTCTTGGCAGCGTCTTGCTGAAATAAGCAGGGACGTCCTTGAAAGAGATTTTTTATGACTTTTATGTACTTTCAAGCATTAATGGGGCTTGGGAGCATTAATGCTGCAATGTTAATGGTTACACTTTCCCATCAGGACTTTTTTCAGAAGCATCATGCTTACATGCTGCTACATTAGTCAGCTACATACAAGTCGAAAAAGTATTAACGCAAATCATTGCATTCTGTTTTTGTTTACATTTTACACAGCGTACTAAATTTTTTGGATTTGGGATTTAAGTCTGACGTGATCCAAAATTATGCATGGGCCATTTTTCATATCCAGTCACAGTGTGTATATCCACACTGCAGAGCTGAGTGAAAAAATGAATAGATCCTGTTCTTTTAATTGAGTTCTTTGTGACACTAATATCCAAAACTTTGCAGTGTTCTCACAACAGTCTGGAACTGCAGACAGTCAATCACTTCAATACATTACACATAATGCAGTTTAAGGGATTTAAATGAAGTGAGTCAATGCCAGGAAGCATTAAGTTTCTTTTATAGACGTCAGCAGATAACGCACTACTTCATTTGACAATTTTGTGACTCAATTTGAACCAATAAACTCCCCAGTGTTGTGAAGTATCCTGCAGACCGAAGGATGTAATATAAAAATGAAAAGATCTGAGTGCTGTAGCCGGGAAAAATAATGAGTGCCACACAGGAGCATGTGAACGGAATGACAATCATCTGATACCCTCTTGGGATTTCCTGGCACATTCTCAATTCAGCAACAGGGCTGCAGTGTGTTTATGTTGTGTGTATCAATCATTTCCTCACGCTGCAATCAGCGGCTGGAACTTTCAAGTCTCGCAGTCAAGATTTCCTGCAACGTCTCATTTCCGTGATGGGGAGAGCCATTGACTTAATACTTCCTAACAGATCAGTTCCTTGCCTTGAACGTGGTTCTTCAGGAAAACAAATCTGTCCAAGTTCCTGTTTGTAGTGGCCCGAGGAGTGAGATGATTATGATATGGTTAAACAGACACCACAGACACCAAACAAAAATCAAAACTTTGGTTGCTGCAGTAATGCTTCACGTGTTTCCTGTCACAACTTTTTTCCTGCAGTTACATTAGGCCCTGGTCAGACCTGATATTAACATGCGTGGTTGATCCAATCACAAGTGGACAGGTATGAAGGATGCATGAGAGATCAGATCCCTCAGACCACATTCAGAGGTGGTGGTTTTGTTTACGCACAGTGTCCTGGGCCATGCTGAAGGACTGCCTACCCAACTGACATCAAGCTCATCATTCGGTACTATGTGTTTGGGCTCTACTGCCTTTAGTGGACATTAGTGAACCGGTAGTAACTGCAATCAAAAATTCCAAAATCTTGGACGGCCAAATGGACAGTAATGGACATTCAACTGACAAAAAAGCCCTAGTTTTTATTTGCATATACAGCAGGGAAGTGGGATCCGATCTCCGGAGATGCATTCTAAAGCCAGGTGTGAAATCACGTACTAAGAACCGTCCACTTGTGATCAGATCACCCAGGATGCTGGTTAATATCAGGTCTAAACATGGTCTTTGTCACCTACATATAAGCTACAGTATAGTTAACTAAGTAAGTTTTCGTTGTCCAGGTGCGGAGTGCAAAAAATAGAAAACCAACCCTCTGATTTCTGCCTGCCATAGCCTCACAGAATTGTTCAGCGCTCCCTTTGAAATTTCTTTTTAATTACATCAGAAGAAGTGTGTCTCGAGTCGATACTGGCTCTTGGTTTTGGTTTTAATACCCCCGTAGCTGATGAAGAGCCAATTTGGGCATGAAACCATTGTTCTATATCTCACGTAATAAAACAGAAATCTTAGAGGGAGCGCGTTGAGAGTTCTTAGGGGGCAGAAATGAGGCAATAAGCCCATAACATTTTTCATGATATTGCTGCTATGCCTTGTTACCACAGTCATCCATATATTCTCCAGCTGCAGTGACAGGTTTCCAAACTTTATGAGTTTGAGAGTGTCTCGTCAGAGAGTCGCTACAAGTAGGACATGAAATAAATTAAAGGCCAAATTAAAGTATGACTCTTTTTATATCTTCCTATTAAAAAGATGATCATATGGAGATAATATGAGGCATTACAGCCCTGAGGTAAGTCAGCCTAAAGGCTCCTAAAATCATGTCACAAATGCATTTCCCATTTAGGTCAAATGATGATTGGAGTTCTGCAGCTGCAGTCAAATATGGCCCAGCAGCACCATAATGAGTTTATAATAAAAACAAACTTAATTATTGTTACCATAAATGGAAAAATGTACAAGAAGAAAATCTGACTTCGTTGACCAGTTGTCGAGTAATACCTACATCTGATTGCTTTATTTCTTTTTCATCATTGCAGATAATTTTGAAACTGCTATTTCCTCTTTGGGCAGGCCTGCTGACAGGGCAGAAGCTTTATTTGTGGGTCACTGAATAATATAATCATTAATATTGCTCACAAACACAGCACAGAAATTGCCAAATGTGTACGCAGAAAATTGGTTCACAGTTTATCATTTTAGGCCCTGCATGATATTAGGAAAATATTCCTATAATATCTTTGTCAGGACTTGGCACATATTTTATACAGTTTTGGAACAAATAATGAGCTTAAAATACTGTATTATGTAACACACTGTATTGGTTAATTTGTAGCATCACTTTAAAACAGGGGTGTCAAACCCATTTCCGTTCATTGGCCACATCCAGCTCTTTGATATAAAAATAGTTCGTACCAGTAAAATGATAATAACCACATTTTTTTTAGCAGTAAGGCTCCACAAATATCATTTTAAGATTCAAGTCTGATACTAATTATTTGTTACTGAAGCTGCTGATTGACAATATTTTAGTGTAGTATTATTACTATTATCAGTATTTACTGTTTTTTTCAGAGAACCGTATTATAGTCTGGAATTAATGACTGCTAACTGCAATTTGTTACACTTTGCAAAGTCATCCAGTGGGCCAGATTGGACCCTGTGGCTGGCTATACGTCTGACGCCCGTGCGTTAAAATATTCATATAGTAACATCAGATTTTTCATCATCTTTACACCTCATATTGTAGCGTATGCAGCATAATTCTTTTGTAACTTTTTCTTCACTGTAACACTGAGTTTATACAGTATTTTTCTCATATGATATATGTGTAAAATCATACATTGGGACTGTCAGTCAGATTTGTCTGCTGAGTCAGCGGAATAATCATTAAACACACACACATCAGAATCACCACACCCAGCCCATTATTACTGGCCATTACTTCTAGTTTACTTCAGAGAAACATTCAAGGCCAGAGTCCACACAGTAATCTACCAAACAGCAGCTATATTACCATCACACCAGAGCGCATACCATTGACCTTTATTATTGTTTTTGTTAGTAAACAAGGTTTTACTCTGTGAGATCATCCTAATCATCGGAAATTTAATTAAAGTATGAACAAAATCAGCAGAAATGCCATCTTATATATTACACAAAGATCTGGCCACCAATCCACAAAATTAAATATTTCTCTGTTCTATAACTGTCACGAACACAAAGAAGCTCTGTCTCTCAAAGATGCCTGGTTCAACTCCCAAGTTATTATTCAGTAAACTCCAAACCGCAATCTAAATACACACTAATGTCCAGTTGTCCACCCAGCTTTGTTTCATGCTGGCAAACCTGCCAATGATTGTAAAAAAAATAGAAGAAAACAAGATTCACATGTCTTTCAATTTTGCAGTAGAAAATAGCACAGTGGAACCTGTCTAAAGAGAAAAACATGAAGAAAAAACTACGGGACACAAGACGGGACACAGCTCTGTGTCAAATATATTGTGCATATTCTTATATAACTAATTAATGTCAAAATAAGGTCAGTAATAGATGGATAATAATTTTCTGCCTCACAAAATACAGTAGCGAGTATTTTAAATCCATAAAAAAGTAAAAATAAGGTCTGATCATATGGGCTCCTTTATGGGGCCTCATGAATGAAGAACTCTGGAATGAACCCGAATGAAGAGTCTGTCAGATGTAATTGCACATAAGAAGTATGCTTGAGCCATCACAATTGTTTAACCAGTGATGGAGTAGATCACCCCACCTATCAAGCTGTCAGTCATGATGAAGCAATTCACTGCAATAAAATGGGAAGATGTTGAATTTATATTCTGGAATGATGCACCTGCGATTTGTTCACAGATTATTTTGGAGCTCTGCTGCTCATCTTAAAAAGTTCCATATGACAGCTCACTGGTACTTCATCTAATTTAGGCTCCTTTTGCAAAAGTGTGTTTAATTATGATTAAGTTATGTTAATAGAGTAGTTCTACATTTTGTCAAAAAAAGAAGCTTTGATTGTTTTCTTGCACAGTGTGAGATGACAAGATTGATACCACAATGTCTGTCTGCTAAACATGAAGCTACAGCCAGTTAGCTTAGCAGAAATGACAGGAAACAGGGTAGAAACTGCCAGTCTGGCTCTCTCTAAGGGTAACAAAACAAAGTCACTGCATTCAGTCAAGAAAAGCCTCACACAGATTCCCCAGTAAAACCATAAATAGATTTCTGAACAGATTAAACAAATGAGATATGGCATGTTAATTTAAAGGTGCTGGTAGGTGGATTTTGTAACATTTGTATGGAGCAAGGTTCATTATTTCCATCTGTTTCAAGTCTATGCTAAGCTAACCATCTTCTTGGTAGTATTGTGATTTTTTTCCCCAACGATTTCTTAATTTTGATTGGGTAAAAATAAGTGCTGAGTCCATTAGCTTGATGCTAACACATAATGGGAATTACTATCAGTGGAAATTAGCATTGTGATAATTAATTTAATTTAATTTAAAGGCTTTTTGTGATTTTTGCAGTTTTCAGGGGCTCTATTCATTTTGGCCTAACATCATATTTTATTTATTTTCTTATGGCACTATAGTGGTGAGCAAGAACATCTAAAGTTCCCTCCAAAAACTATTCTATTTCCTGTTTGTTACTTTTTTATGCAGTATAACAATAATGCTGCTGAAATAAAACCCAAAGACTGACTGACATGTGATGTGCATGTTTTTGGAAATATGACCCATGACATACAGTCTCTAGAAGTGTATGATTCAACATTTTCCCATGGTCTTGTGTTAAAAAAGCAAACAAAAATAGCAATAAATCGTAATATCAAATCGCAGTACTTGTAGAATTGCACCACATATTGAATCAGCATGAAAGTATAGTGACAGTATCAAATCAGATGATAAATGTACAGTCCCAGCCCTACTTCTCAATGTACGTAGCTTCTTATCTAGATAACAAGTGTGAGACAAATGAGCTTATTTCTGAAAATGTGGAACTATTCCTTTAATGTTGTCCCCTTTCATTTAGATTATTTTGTTTAATTCCTCTTCGTACAATGTGTGTTACTGCTGTGTGCAACTCTGCATTAGAGCTGCTTCATTAACTTCAAGATTCATCCAAAATGTTGGGCTATTTCTGCGTGTGTGTGTGTGTGTGTGAACATGTATTACTCATATTGTGGGGACATAAATCTGTTTACACATTACAGGGACCAAACAGAAGTCCCCAGAATGTAAATCATTCAATTTTAGGGTGACGACTTGGGTAAGGGTCAGTGTTAAGGCTAGTAGTCGTTATGTGTAGAGTTAGGATAAGTCCCTGGGAAATTAATGTAAGTCAGTGTAATGTCCTCTGAAGTGATGGAGACACGTGTGTTTGTGCATGCGTGTGTGTGTGTGTGTGTAACTGAGAAGCAGTGAGCTGTAGCTGTAAAGAATTTGCACATGTACCCACAGTTTATGGGGCAACAATAATGTTTTGTGTCCCTGTTTATCCTTTCAGTTACCACTTTTGCAACAGTTTTCAAAGCAGAGCTCTCAGCGGACATACAGTACAAACCGCCACGCATCCACATGAGACAGAGAGAGATGATTCAGTGAAAACTTACCCATAATTCCTGGGGGTTTCCATGCAGGTGCCCGACGTCCACCTCAGGCCCCTCGGCTGCGAGTGCCGCCGTTCGGTGACGGGACAAACACACACCAGCTGCTACTTGTATCTGTACAGCATTTTTAGTCTTCAACTCGCCTCAACTCACAGTTTCCATAGTAACGGGCTGGGAGGAATTGAAGACTGAAAAAGACATACAGGACATTTGGTGTCCCTCTCTCTCGAGCCGTCATGGGGTAGACGATGTGTGGGCTAAAACGTCCCTGTAAGATCAGGAAGCTGCAGTGGGGGCTTGAGCAGGACGAGAGTGTGAGAAGAAACAGACACTGTCTATCTGTTCATCCAGATGACAGAACAACATCTGGAACAGGATGTAATTTTCTTTTCATTTCCAACTTCACAATAAAATAACTCTTGACAGTAACTCTGTGAGGAAAGTTTAAACTTCAAAGTTTTACACTTGAATGGCTTTGGGAACTGTGATAAGATTTGCTCTCCAATATACAGTACAGTACTGTATATATTTCTCTGTATAGTACATGAAATCCTTCTGACTGAGTCTGAAGGGAATACTTTCTTAAAGCCTTACACAGCATTTTGTGCCTCACTTAATAGAACCCAATGAGATGATAAAGATTACATTGGGGGGGAAAAAAGTTTTATCAGTGTGCCCCAGAGGGAATGGAGGACAATCTTTGTTATCTTCTGTTTTTTTTTTTTTTTCACCATGATGAACTGTGTTTCACAAAGGAACAAAACATCTTAAATCTTATGTGTAAGTGTATTGTTTTGCACAAAGAGTTTTACTTGATAAATATAAAGTACAAAGAAGAATTTAAGTTAAGTTCCGGACCATCATACAGCCAAAATATAAATCCTAAATCAAAGCCGCAGGCGTTAAATGTCTTCGACGATAAAGAGCTCATTCTGTGAAAGTAATATTATTGGCTGTCAACCAAGGACAAAAGTTACCTTCAGGTTTTTTTGCTGTGGATTAGTGTTGTTTATCATTTAATAATGTCTGAAGTTCTTTAAATATCTTTTAGGAGGTGCGTCTATTACCTTTAACTGAAAAGTTATACTTTGAAGTTGTGTGTCAGCTGAAAAACTGAAAATAATGAGCGCAGTTGTAAGCTTATGTGCTGTTTTTACAGCTATCCCGAATGCCATAATTTGGGCTTCGGATCTTCAACAACAAATAACAACAACCAGTTTCTTTGAAGTCTGGACTTAAATGTGACTTTCACCCTTTCACTGGTGTGAGTGTCAGGAATGGCAGGCAGACCTCCAAATATTTACAAATTTATCCGCGCGCATGTTTTCCTTCATCATGGGAATGTATCACTGGTTTGGGTGGGTCAAGTGACCAAGCAGCATTCCGAATAAGTTATTAATAACTTACTGTGTGCATTGTACTGTCTCCTGCATACGCACATGCTGGTGTCGGTCGTGCATCGGTGTTGTTCGTGCTGCTAGTGTTTTGTCGGTCTGCGCCCAGCTCACGCTGAAGTCTCTCTGTCAGAGAGGTGATAGCCCGAGGGATGATGGAGGCAACAGGGAGAAACAAGTCTGGGGCAGCAGTGCCTCCTGTGTCTTTCCCTGCCAGAGGCACAGGGAGAAGCAGGTGGGTGCGTAGGGCGGAGACCCGCTTAGCAGCAACTACAGCACGAGCTTGACACAGACCGCCAAAATACTGGTCGCACAAGGATCGCAGAGGAGACCAGCGGGTAGAGCATATAAATATAAACACGGTTGAATAGTAATTTTGCCGTCCAAATGCCATGGCGTCGAATGAAGCTAGCTAGTATTAAGTACAGCCCAAGCTTTTTTATATGTTGGATGTTAGAAATCTTGCAGCAAATAAGATGCCTTGAAACAAATATGTTTGAACGCACACTACATTCTCCATGATGTGGATGGATTCTGTTTAAATTTCAGTCCCCTGCTCTTCAAAACACAGCAAGAGGGCTGGGACAATCTCCAGCAGTCAAACCCCAGAGCCATTTTCTGATTTCTCATTGCGTGTATGTCGCAACATAAGGTAGCTGACATGTACTGTCGACTGCTTAAGAATGCTGATGCTGCGCTCATGTCACATAGGATGTTCTGTAAATACAATCTGTCCACAAAATTGTTTGTGTCAACTTCCTGTTGGGAATTACAAGTAGGATCTGAGGACAGTTTTGCAGCTGCTGTTAACACACGCCAGGGAAAGTGGCTGTATACACATGTTGTGTGCCTGCTGTAGTGAATTTGTGTTTGGTTTAATATTCATAAATGATTATGGGTATCAGTGTCCCAGTAATTAACGCTTGCTTTAAAACCAAAGAACAAACAAACCTGAACACAACACAGTTGCAGCAAGCGAGCATTAACCTACAAAGGGGCCCCAGGGCAAACGTTTGCTGTTAGCTCCTCTACAGACCGTAGTCCATTTTCCCCACCCTGATTAGTTTGTGGTAATCTGATATATTTTTTGAGGAATATACACCATGTAAGCACAGTAAAAACTGAAAAATAAAGGTCTTAAAAGTAGATTTTAACTCAGGGCCCCTCTATGAAAGTATATATGTGATATAAGACTAGATGTCACCTTATATTTTGAATATTGTTATATTGTGATATGACATATGTTGCCTTTTCTTGATTTTAAAGGCTGCCTCACAATAAAGCGATAAATATTTTCTGCTCTAGCTGTAAAATTACATCACTTTATTTTAATGCAGTCTTTAAAACCAGGAAAAAAACAACACTTATGCCATGTCACAACTTAACAAAGATAATATCTGGTCTCATATCATGCTATCACTATAACAATATAACAATATTGCCTAGCCATACAGGTTTACTAAACAAATTTAGAGTTTATCAAAAGCCCTCAGGCCTGAGGCAGTGGTTTCCAACCTTTCTAGTGTGTGACCCCATTTAAATGAGGCAAAGTGTATTTGTAACCCCTCATCACGTTATTTATCTTGTGAGTCAGCAGGATTCGCAAGACCACAAGATCAAAGCAAGAATCCATCTTGCTAGGTTTCAAGTTATGTGCTTATAGCTGAATCACCACACCACTGGCTTAGACTATTGATGTGGACAACATAAGAGCTCCTGAAAAAAGAAGCCAGAACATCTTGATCCCCCCCTGGTGGCTGGCTGCAGTACAGGTCATAGATCCTGCTTCCCCAATGTTAATAGGTGGGCCATGGGCTTAAGTAAAACATCAAAGTACTCATCAAATACATTTTTCCCAAAGACGGTTTCTGTCATTTTAGGTAGTTCTTATCATGCTGAAGTTTGGTCAAGTGATCGTTTTTGTCATCAGCTTGGTTTTAATTTGTTATTTGATGCTATAAAAAGGGGTTTCACGACATGATCGACAGCTGGGCTCTCGCCGCAACTGAGCCAGCCAGGTGTCTGAGCAGGAACCTGCTCCAACGCTGGTCACTACCGTGCAGTCTACAAACCGTGTCACCAGCGCAAGATCAGTGGTTGTATCCAGGATATTTTGGCTTACAGTGGGAGGAGGTGGAGACATGGTGTCCATCTTTATTTATGTCAACGATTCAGACCAATCCTTATGAAGAACTGCTGACAGCTACGGCTGTGGTTTAGTTGTGATGACCGCAAGATGTGAGCACTTTGTTCTAAAACAACAATGGCGGCTCCAAAAAGAGATAGCAAATGTGTTGTTAAAGCATCAGTTACATCAGATCTGGAGAGACAAGCAAAGAACAGCATTGAAGGCTTTTCTCAATGGAAAAGATGTTTTTGCTTCAGTAAGAGCTTGATTTTACCACCTGGCTCTGCTGGCTATGACATATAGTTTGTTGATCTGATTGGTTGAAGTGATAGACCGTGATAGACAGATGGTTCATCCACTCACCTGCCAAGTGTTTTTTGAAAGTGCTCACCATTTTTCCAAACACTTTCCGAGAAGAATTTCCCCAATGAATCCTGTGTAACAAACCATCTGGTGTTTCAGGTTAGCAGGTTATAGCATCAGTTCAGACTTGAGTTGGCAACAATTTTTTTTCCCTCTCCATGGATTGTTCCATTTGAATGATTTTCAGAGGCCTGGAGATGTCAAAGTATCCATAACAAAGTAACAGAAGGCAAGAAAGGAAACAGTATCCCCTCATATACTGTATATCTCACATGTTGAGAACCACTGGTTATGGTCTAGAGCCCTGAGGCAGTTTCCCACTCTGCCCAGTTGGTGATCCAGCTTTGGTAAACAAGGCTTTAAAAAAAAGTATTAAAAGAATGATTAAAGCTAGAATGCTGTGATAATTTATCAGTCAAAGTTATTTGGTTCAGAAAACTCATTTAAAATCACTTTTGGGATCCTGCAGTCGTTGCTGCTCCAGCAAAGAATTGTTGCTATTAAAAGCTCTACAATGAAGCAAGTGATTTAAATGCAATCTATCACTGTGATAGGAAACACCAGGAAATAGGGGCCAAGTTAAAAGTAGCTGGAATGATCCATAAAACAATACCTGTCCTCTAGCCTGTCCTTCTGGGGCAAAACCGCATCAGTGCTCCTACTGGTTCGGCAGTGTGTCTCATTAAATCAGATTTAAATTCACCAAGGCCTTTGCTGAAAATAGCCTAATCTAATTTTCAGTAAAGAGAATCTCGGAACCATTTCAAGCATTGTTCTGGACTCCAATCTCCATCTTGGCTGAACCTGAAATTGCGAAATAAAAAGGCTCCAAATGAATGAGTCAACAACCAACCATCAGTCTGCAGATTTAATTAAATAACACAGGCGAGAGTTGCATGATAAATGTGACACCACTTTTAAGGTCTGCTGTGATTAATTATTTGAATACACAGGCCTTGTGTCCCCTAGTCCTTAATCAATAATTTAGTATGTATGTACAGCTAGTTTATAATCAGATGTGGTTCTCCACATGTTGGCCACTGGAGACATAACACGAGGAATGACTGATGAAAACACATCTGATGTTGGAGTTCACTTCCCAGGCCTGACTGACTGCCTTTTGGCTTTCATCCTGTCTCCTGTCTCTCTGGCCCTCCAGCCAAAAAAAAAAAACAGGACTGGGGCCCCCACTGTCCAGGCCCAAAAAGTTTTTGTCTGTCTTTCCCTTTCAACTTGTGACAGATGCTCAGCCATGTTTATGCAGCATTTCCTTTCAGTGCCGTATTGAACTTTCAGATGTATGTGTGCACAAATTCAAAGGCTCTGAAGACTTAAAAATCTGCATCTATAAAGTAACGGGATCTAAGACATTAAACACACCATATTCTATCAAAGTTAGAACATTTAAGGTTATTTCACGTGTAAGGTTTTCATTTTTTCTTTAGTGCGCCAGTTGTTTTGAAGTGGTGGGACTCCGTGACAACAAAGCGATGTTGCATATTTCTGTTCCCTGATCAGGATGTTACACCATTTGAATCAATTTGATGTTTGTTGGTGGGTTGTTTGGTCACTGTCACTTAGATCTGATCAAACTACATCCACACAGAGGAAGCAGATTTACTTATTTTTGAGTTTTTGAGTGTGAAACTCATACATAATACTCCCAAAATGTTTTTTTTCCCTCTTGATTGTTGCTTTTTTTAGTCACAGATATTTTAGGGAAGAGTTTAACAATTTGGCTTACTTTGCTCTGGTGGATAATTAGATTAGATGAGTTTGTTAGATGTCCGTTTGTCTGACTCACTTGATGTAGACTGAAGGTATAAGCCTGCCATTGGTGGCTTATTTCATTTCCAGCGCCTAATTAACATGATAGCAGCACTCACTCTATATGGCTTTGGCTGCAGGAAGCCCTCCGTTACCTAGTGGTCACCTAAACCACAGTTGAAATGCCAAACTAAATGGTCTAAACTGTGGCCATATTTCACCAGGAAGGACGTCCAGCAAGTGGAGGAATCTGGCATGCCTGAAAGCAGAGGGATGCACCGTACCTGCCTGCTTGTGTAATCCCGTGCCAAGCACGTCAGCCGGCAGTGTGGGCGTCCCTGATCCCGGAGATGGGGAGCTTAGATATAAAACACTAGATGCAGATGATGACACCACTGATGACGATCACAGCAGGCTTTCCTCAAATTTGCAAATGTGATCATATTCATTCAGAACAAATGCCGAAATTTGAGGCTGGAGATCATAGAATACCAATTCAGTATTTAGATATTAATATTTATTTGCTGTTATTAGTATTGTACTGTAGCTGTTGTGTCAATCTCATCGACCATCATTTTGTGTTTGTAGGTATTAAACTGCACGCTGAAAATGGCAAGTTAGCACCTGATCACTAACTGGTACAAACAAAAACAAGCTAGCAGTGGTTACCCTTCCCTTTGCTGATATTTAGCCATTTTAATGCCTCCCCTGATGCAATTTGTTCTTCCAGGACAAATTAACCCCCAACACTATTTTACAGGGCCATCCTGTGCTTAGTGCAACCCATGATGACTGTGATTGATTTATAGAAATACAAACCAGCTGGAACATTTTTTTTTTCCTTTAACAGAATGATAATGTGCAGAATATTCTCCAACGCTGATACAGTGCTGTGGAGATTAAACGTAGACGTCCATTAAATATAAGGCTAAAACCAGCAGCTGGTTAGCAATAAAAATAGATAAAGCTAGCCTTTCTCCGGTCATCCACCAACCAGATTTTCTAAGTATAATTTATTGAAATGTTATAGCTTGTTTGTTTGACTGGTACAAAAACTGAAAAGTAAAAATAACAGTATGGAGTTTAACATGGGATTATGTGCTGGATTATTTCTTAGATAGTAACTTCCTGGAGTCTCCACTTGTTGCTTAGCAAAGCTAACCGGCTCCTGCCTGCAGCCTTATATTTAACAAACATCATACTGACTCATCTAATCTAATTATCCACCAGAAAGTAAATAATCATAACAATCAAACAATCCAACTA
>JAJHUR010075060.1:5948-37762 GCA_027495735.1 Lutjanus campechanus | reverse complement strand
AAAAGGCCCTAATTGACCAAAAACAATGCCGTATTCAACAAAAGCCACAGAATAATGTTTAAACTGGCATTCACTGATTTTTTTTTGGCCACATTGGGGTGCCTCAAGAAGCTGTAACCATAGCACTGACCTACATTTGCAATATCAGTTGATTTGGCAAACATGTTAGCCAACGGTTGCCTTTTTACATTTCCAGAGGATATTGAGCAACATTTTGGAATTTCCTCTCCTTTTAGCTCCGTTTTGGTTCAACCGACACTTGTGGGAAATACCTGTGTTTTGTTGCCACACCAGCGGTTTTCAAACTTTTTGTGCCCGAGGCACACCAAAGTGTAAGCCAAAATCTCAAGACACACCTGTATTTATAGGCAGAGTTTCCGTAGTGTGGGTGGGGGAAAAAAAATAAGGCGTAGATCAATCAGGGCCTTTGATGGGCCACACTCGAATAATTCCCCCATCCGGTTACTGAGTGAACAAGTTTGCTTTAATGGAAGATTTTTAGATGTTTTAGGGTATATAACTCACCTCTGTATTGGGAAATCAATGCATACTGATTTAGTAAATTAAAAATGAATCCATAACTTTTTCTCTAGTTGTATTTTGCAGTAATGATGTATGCATCACTGTGCTAAATGTTCAACTGTTGACCAGCTTGTCACTAACTTTGTATGTAGAGGTGAGTTTATCAAACTTTTTCTATGTGCCTTTTCTAAGGTCAGCACAACTTCCACCCCAAATACAAATAAGCTAATGCTAACGTTTAGCCAATGGCTAAAGTACAAGCATTTAATTCCAAACATAAGGGGGTTCAAATAGAGCGATCGTGAGTCACAGGATATTTTATTTGACAAATAATATAATAAATAAAGGACAGAGGAAGAAATTCTGCAAATTTAAGATTTATATCTGCAGTACATAATTTTCTAAAGCATTTAAAACTTGTATATTGTTTTATTGACGAGGGGAAAAACAATAGCCTGTTAATTCCGCCTACATGCATTCATTTTGTCTTTTTTATGAAGCAGGCTAAAATGTCCTATGTTGTTTTGTTGATAAAAGGAAATAAAAACAATGACATGCTCTGTTAACTCAGCCAAAATGCATTTATTTCTCATTTAGAAAGTATATAACCTCCATATGCTTTCAATAACATGCTTCAAAATTACATAAGGCGATGCAGAAATGCCAGTAAAAATGGTCAGCGATGTTCATTTATGCACAAATTAACTTGTGACGAGATTTGTTGTTAGGGCACAATGGTTTGTCATTTTTAAAAATGTCGGTCCCCTGAAGAAAGTTGGGGAAACACTGAAATAGAGTGCAAGCTGGTAGCGGGAGAGGAGGTGCCCTTGAGCAAGGCACTGAACACCTATCTACAGGTCACCTGACCACAAGGAGTTGTGAACGAGTTGTGAAATGAGTTCATCTTCTAACACCTTGGCAGCTACGTTAAACTATTAACCAATACTGTTAATGAGTGCTGTCTAATAAATACAAGCTAGAATAAATACCAATGTGTGATGGTGATTTGATAATTTGGTTTTTAAAATTATTTTTGAAATATTACTCACCTACAGGGGCGGTTTAAACGTCACATTACTGGTGATGCTGTATTTTTCTATGGCCATTTAATTTTGTTGTTGACTAGATGTGAAACTGAAAAGCAAAGTGAGGTAAAAGTCTACATTCATAACAGGTGTTTTCTGATGTTGGATGTGTGTGTGTGGGCACCTCAGTTCAGACTTTGTCCTGTGTGCATAGAAAGACTGCCTTTGAGACTTCCTCTTACTTTGATAGATTTGGGAGACTTGACAACATGTTGGCACCCTGTGTGTTAACCAAAATGTAAACTTATCTTATATTACTAGATTTCAGCATTGAGGTATCGTTCGTGATTATGAATAGGCATGCTAACCTAAAAACATCTTTTTTGGAATCACAATAAAGTTTCAGACACAGGACATCCTCATAACTATAGTAACTCACTATCCCTGCGTGCACACAGTGCAGTTGACGAGGGAGAGATGTTGCGCTGTAGAGTCGCATGCATGGGAATAAATTGCAATATAACAGATTTGTGTAAACATGTAATCTCTCTAAGAGGGATTAATGAAGTATGCCTTCTTGTTATACTCCACATATCTTTTCTTTCCGTCCTGGTCCAAACTCCACTGTGGAAACAAGCAGTAGATTACTCTTTCATAAACTAACCTGTGAGCTGACTGAGGCTTTGTGGATAATTTATGTCTATTGAAAACACTGCTGCAATGGGCTGCTATAAATCTAGTCTACTGCTGTAGTACTGGTGGCAGATATCCCACTTCCTTAACTCAACAAAACATCTGTATAGTCTGATAACTAGCAGACTTCAACCAAACACAAAACCCCTCATCTCTGGGCTGTTTTATGCTGAAAATGTCAAAAAAAAAAAAAACCAGAGCTCTCTGATAGCTTACAAGCCTAAACTGGTCTTTGTCATGAGGAATTCGACAACGTCCTGCAAAATCCTCACAGTTCGTCCATGAATTATCTCTTTTGTACTCATTCCACTTTGCACTGTAGTTTTTAACATCTGTCTTTTGTAAGTGTTATTCTTCTCTGATGTTTTATTCAAATATTCATATTTGCTTTATTTGTAATTGCTTCATTAGGACTCAATTAACTCAAATGTAATTCTAAATAATGACAACAATAATAACAGTCAGGGACAGAGGTCAGTTTCATCTGTACGATATGAAAGAGAAAATGGAAGTGATTCCCTCCGTGTTGAAATAGTGAGCTATAAAAGGAGTTAGCTTCAAGGTAATAGGAAGGTTAATTCAGCCTGCCCCCTATGATGATCACTGATGCTTAACTTAATAGAGAGCAAATATGTGCTGCTTCATTTAACAGATGGCTCTGACTCAGAAAGGAGAGCTTTGGGTACTTGAGCAAGTGATTCAGCACTCAGATTATAATTTCATTAAGGTGAAGCTGCTGGAAGAAAACTGAAGTTGTCCGTCAATATGACATGAAGTTCTTTTGTTTGATGATTTTTGTTCTTGTTTATTTACGAGACTTAATTTAAGAATTTACATTCAGAGTGCTAATTTCAACATTTTGGAGATTCATTTTCATTATACTACACAGAACAGTAGGAATGAAAATGTTTAGAATTAATCAATTTAGCTTCTGAAGTCTCTTGTGAAAAAGTGCTGAAAAACTTTTGTTGCATGTTTATTAAATCATGAATAAATAATTAAAATTAAAAAAACTATATCTTTGTGAATTTAATAAAATAACTTACTTTAACTCCCATTTATAACTTAAAACTCAAAAAGATATACACTTGATAAAGTGTACATTCTAACCAGCTACACTTTACTTTACTTAATACTTTGTTACAAGTAAAAGCCAAGCATTACGATTTTTACTTCGGTAAAAGTGCAAAAGTACTTGCATCAAAATAGACTTAAAATACCAAAGGTAAAACTACTTATTATCCAGGCTGTCCCATTCAAGAATTATTTATGTTATATTTTCAGATTACAATTAAGCTCCTGATTACAACTGCAACAATTAGTCAGTTAATCTACTGGTCAACTGAAAGAAAATTGTTGCCAATTATTTTGATCATTCATTCATTGTTTCAGTCATTTTTCAAGCAAAAATGTCAAAGATTTGCAAGTTGCAGCTTCTTAAAAGTGAGGATACGCTGCTTTTCTTTGTCATCTATGATAGTAAATTAAGAGTCTTTAAGGGTGTTTTGGACTGTTGGTTGGACAAAAGAAGCATTTTGACATTTTAAAGAGTGAAAATAATCTTCAGATTAATTGATAAGGAAGATGATTGTTAGTTGTGGCCCCGCTGATGCATTAATGTACTCATCACTGTAACGTTACAGCTGGTAAATGTGGAGTTCATTTTGATCACTTTCTCTGCTGAGCAGCTTGTGAAGTTACATAAATGTATTTAATTTATTTGTTGATTATATTTTGTATTATCAGTTTGAATATGCAAAGTAACTAGTAACTCAATTTATCAAATAAATGCAGTGGAGTAAAATGTACAATATTTGCCTCTGAAAGGTAGAGGAGTAGAAGTGGAAAGTTGCAAAACATGGAAACACTCAAATACATGTATCTAAAAAATTTCACTTTGGTACACTCCTTGAGTAAATGCACTTGAAAATGTTACCTTCCACCACTGTGCATGTAATATGTTTTTATATTCAGTGTATATCATTCAGCAGGCTTCACTGTGCAGCTAATGAAGAGCTTCTGCATAATGATGATGGTTTTACCTCTCCAGCAGGTTGTGTATGGCCTTGAACAGGAGGGTCCTGCACTCGTAGGACAGCCCGCACTCCCACAGCCCCTCCTCAGACACTGAAAGAGAAAGAGAAGAAAATAATTACAATTATTAAATTATACATCTCAATATTTTAGCATCTCTCTGTAATAAAAATAGTTATGATATTTTCTGTGACAGCGAAACATCTGCACACACCAGCTTGAGGATAATAAACAACACATTTAACTACATGTGTCAAAACATGCGGCATGTGCTGATGAGAAAACCTGCACATCAGATCAGAAATTACACTGAAGATAAAGATGTGTGTGCACGTACGTGTGTGCACGTGTGTGTGTGTGTGTGCGCGTGTGCGGAGGGTGCTTGGCTGCACAGCTGTCAGGTTGGCTGCGGCGACAGCCCAGTCAAACCCCATGCAGTTGTCAACCCCAGTTAGCCAGAGAGTGAGAGTGCGCAGGCTGACACACATGCTCGCGTGCTCAGGTTTGAGTTTAAACTCATCCCTGAGAAATTCAAGCAGCCGGAGACAAACGTGGTCAAAGTCAGCCGCACTTTGACATGTCAGCAGCTGGTTCACATGTGTCAAATGTGATTTCTTTAACCCCTGCGACCCCAGCGCCGCCACCAACCCCCATTGCGAGCTCCCAAAAATGAACACACACAAAAACATGTACACACATTCTGGGGCCCGTTAACAGTGTTTCTCTTTGTTCTTTGCCATATACCTGCAGGGCTCCTGGAAGAACTGGAGGCTTGTGGGTGGGTGTTGTGTTTGCTTATAGGGTGGTGGCAAACAAACCAAGCATCACAGAAATACACAAGAAAAAAGGAATGAGAGACAGAGGCAGATCGCCTGGGGGATGGGTGGCAGAAAACCCCAGTAGAGGTTTTCCTCCTCTTCTCTGATTTTTTCTCTCCTTTCTCCTTCTCTCTGTTGCTTTGTTAATATTTCCCTCCTGATTTTTTCTTCCTCTTGTTCTTCTTCTTCATACCAGAGTGAATGAAATTTCCTTACTCGCCAGAATTACCCTGTAACCATGGAAACGCTGGCGGTGAGAACATGGCGCCCTGGCATTCAATTTCAACACTGGTCTCCTCCCGCCCCTCACCCTCCTCCTTCTCCTCCTTTCCTCTGTTCTACTGCTTCCAACACCCCTCCACCTCCCACTTTCCTCTCCCCCCACCCCTCATTTACTCCTGCTTCAGGGCTCAGACAGGAAGCTCGCTCTCGCCAGCTCCTCTACAGAGAGCAGAGAGATAGAGCGAGCACCACGAGCAGAATGCCAAGTCTCCAGCAAATCCAGCTCATTAGCTCTCACTGTCTCTATATCTCCCTCTCTCCCCCTTAAAAATCACCTAACTTCTAACTTCTTCCCCCCACCCTGCCAATCCTCCACCACCCATCTTCATTTAGTCTCATCATGACCAGCTCCACCGCAGGCTCTTGACCCCCATTACTCCAAAAACTGTGTCACTGACTCGCATCCTCTCGACACTCCTGCCCAAAAGTCGACAGCAGACACCCCAGAGAACTCAAAAGGATAGTTCGGATTATTTAAAGTAGCTGTATGAGGTACTTATCCATAGTCAGTGTTTTACCTACAGTAGACTACAGCCACTTAGATAGGATCCACCTAAAAAAAGCAGCATCAGTTTAAGTGTACCCCATACACTTTGCCTTGCCATAAGAACCGCCTTCATATAAACCAAATATTGCTCCAAATCCACAATTGCTGATCTACCATTATCTCAATCGGTTGGCTTGTTTATGTTATTGTGTGACCTCTGTGAATCCAATCTATCCTTATAAAACACACAACACAAAGTAGAGGCAGGGGTAAACCAGCAACTAACATGTTCTACGTGGTAAAGTTACTGATTTCACCAATGAAGTTTTGGTTGGTTTAAAGAGAGAGATATTTGGCTTATATCTCATCACAAAATTCTTTCTGACGGCAAAGAAAAGCCTTAATGACGTTCTAAATATAGCATACATCTAAACTGATATTTATTTTTCAGGTGGACCATTAAATAGGCTGAGGCCTTATTTAATAGGGCAGGTTGTTTCCCCCCACCCCCTCCTCCTCAGACTCAGGGAAGCTCAGGCGGGCTGCAGGAACACTGCAGGAATGAAAGACAAGTTCAATTTTGCAATTTGACAATGACAAGTGACAACGTGTCCTCCACTGTAAGTTGATCAGCTGTTTATAACTGTCAGTTGTTTGTTTGTCAGTGTAAAGGAAAAGCCTGTTATCCTGAAAACAAAAGCCCACTGCTCTGAAAATACACTCTGAAGTTTGAGTTCAGTGACTGCCTCCCACACCCCATTAACATATTGCTCACTTCAACTGTTAAAAACATCTACTCCTTCCAAAAAATTATTAATGATTTCTTACGACTCATAAACAAACATTTACTCATTTGCAGAACAGTTGGCATTAATTTGAACTCTAATTAATGTGAAATTGGCAAACTAAAACAGCTATTCCAGCCCATCATGATCATTTTATAATAATTTACAGTAAATATATTAGATTTCTCAATTATTTTGAAGAGGTTAAAATACCTTTTGTTGCTGATCCTGTCCACCACAGTTAATTGTTTAGCTTTGAAGCTGGTACTCCTCTATACTTCTCCTAACTGGCGGCTTGCCAAATGTCATGTACTGTAGATAATAACCTAAGGTTAAATATTTAATACAATCTCACAACAACTATCCCTTTATAGGAAACTTTTCCACATTTGTTTCCTTCATTTCCTGCATGTGTTTTTCAAGCTCCTAAAAGAGCAGGTACAATATATTTTACAAATCCCAACAGCAGCAACAGCACATACATACGCCTGGAAAACATGCAATCCACATTAGACACTCCTGTTTATATTGTAGCTGTCAGAGAGCCAGCTCACTGCGCCATATCAACACATGGTGTGACAAATCACTCTTGCAAGCATACAAGGTCAGGCATCCACACAAGCATGCACACGCAACCCCACACCAATATTATAAATATAGAAAATGGAGTGTGAAATAAAACAATGAGCTGATACATTAAAGCAGTGATGTCCCGTAGGGGCGTGTGTGATGCGTATACTTGGAGAAAACACCATGAAACTGTCATTTCACCAGCAGTCAGTCAGTAACCGCCATGTTTGGGAGCTTTTACTGGCTGTTAATCAGAGGAGGAACACAAATGGCCCAAGGGAGAAGTGCGCTGTAGACACTAAATGCACAGCTAAGTGCAATAGGGCTTTAAAGCATCCTGATCCATCATTCATCACAGGCTGAGCTGCAGGGAACTGCATCATGCCTGAAAGATCTTAAAGGAGCTAGATGTAATCAGCCTCAATTAGATTAAACTGAAAGCTCATCATTCTTTGGTTTTTTACTGATTTTCACTGATAATTAACCAGATTTCTTTTATAAGAAAATCTATTAAAAAAATTATTTCCATCCAGATTTAAAGGACCAGTATGAAACATTTAAGGGGATCTATTAGCAGAATATGACAGAAATGGAATATAATATTTATGAATGCTTTCATTGGTGTATAATCACCTAAAAATAATAATGCATTTTATTATATATATTTATAGATACAGGTCCTCTTCCACAGAAGCCGCCATGTTACACTGTAATGTTTCCACAGTAGCCCAGAGCAGCAAACCAAACAGTGGCTCTAGATACACCCCTTTGTGCTTTACGTGTTTTGCAGCCACCATAGGCTCACCTATGCAGTTGGAAGGGGAGGATGAAATGACATGTTTGCAATCTACAAGCTTAAAGCTAGATGCCACTAAATCCTACACACTTGCCCTTTAAAGTCCTCCACAGAGCCAAAAGTCATGTTTGTTTCTGACTTATTATGCACCAGACTCTCTGTGCTGGAAATATTTTTAAATCCAAGAGTTTTGCAAATAATGAGCTAATTAAACTGTTCAAATACTCAATAATTTAATATTTTTTATGATGCACACTGCAGAACAACCCTAAAATCAGTGGCACGCTGGTGATTAGTCATGAAGCACACACACACACACACCATTGGTCATATATATATATTATCAACAGTGTGTTGTATTTTACACTTTAATTAGTTACTTAGGCTACTGTAACGTGCAAGTGAAAGTAAGTTCACAACCATAGTTTACGCTCTGACAGTCGAAGTCATCACATGATCAAAAAACATCAACATACATTTTATTCAGCAATCATCATTGCATATCTGTATATAACAAAATATTTTAAAAAATAAGAAATTATTGATTAAATTGAATAGTTTTTTATAATTTTATAGTCTTATAGACTGCCAGTAGCAAGTAGTTTGTATTAGTTTGTTATATATGCCCTCATATATTTGAGGGCATATATAACAAATGGCACCATTTTTAATTTAACCTGAATTCTGGTTTAAACACAGGCGTATTTCAGAGGCAGCAATCTGAATTACTTGCAAGGGCTCTTCTATATCCAACACATTGTTGGAAAGCCCACTCTCTCCGCAGACCCCTGTGCAGCTGCGCTGCCTGCGCCGTCTGTATTTAAACCCCTGCCTGAAATAAAATGCCACAGATAAAAATGTCTTGGATTGATGCGGCCAAAAATATATTTGTTGTAGTTTATTCCAAACAGCCCCAAAACAGTTACACACAGATACACATGGTCACAGTGTGTTTGTGTATGTGCAGCAGAGTGCTTGAATGTTTGCCTCAGAACTATGAAACATATCAGTGTGGGAGGAACATCAGGCATCACACGCATTCACAAGCCCACAAGTATCCTGGTTATGATGGAGATTTTGGAGTATCCTGCTGATCTTTTGTGCATGTAAACATCATATCCTGGTTTCAGAAACCTGAATAAGGCCTTGTTCCAGAATATGCTGCGGTACTTGCAAATCCCCCCAGTTTTCCCAAGAGACTGTAATCAAACTTGAAATTAGACTAGGTAAGGCTAAATGCTGTTATTCCATTGAGTTTTCCAGCTAATAAGTCTCAGTTAAAGGTCATCTGCAGACACCTGTTTGCCAAAAAAATGTGTACTAATTATTTTGTTATTTTCATTCTTTAAAAGTCACCATGAAACTCTTCCCTGTTTTGAAAAACTCCCAATTTTGAGTTTTCAAGGTCGGCAAGTACAGGTATGCTACTTGGGAGTACTCCAATAAAAACAAGGAATATAAGCACCTTATCTTGCTTTCTGAACATTCTTTGATGGTACAGAACACGGTGACAAACCTGCAGGCAGACAATCAGAAACCTGGATAATGTTATGATCATGTACAACCCCACTTTCAAAAAAAAGCTTTTTAACAAGTAAATATAAACAGATTCTCCAATGCTTTTTGACTTGTCTTCAGTTGAATAAAATACAAAGAGGAAAAGGACCATCCAGATTGTTACTGGCGCTAACTTCAAAAGCCAGCATGTGTGATGGTATGGGGGCATTTTGCACATCCATGAAGGCCCCATTAATGCTGAAAGGTACATATGGGTTTGGAGTGATATGTGCTGCCATCCTGACGTCTTTTTCAGAGACATCCCTGCTTATCCCCTGCTTACAATGCCGTGGCTTTGTAGTAGGAGAGTTCAGGTACTAGACTGACCTTGCATCCAGTTCAGACCTGTCTCCCATTAATAATGTGTGGCACATTATGAAGAGCAAAATATGACAACAGAGGCCCTGGACTGTTGAGCATGTGCACTTGTATATCAAGCAAGAATGAGAAAGAATTTCACTTTCAAATCTTCAGTAATTAGTGTCCTCAGTTTCCAAACACTTAAAAGAAAAGGTGATGTAACACAGTGGTAAACATGCTCCTGTCCCAACGTTTGTGGAACGTGTTGCAGGCATCAAATTCAGTATGAGTGTATATTTACAGAAAACAATAAAGTTAATCAGTTTGAACTTTAGATGTCTTGTTTTTGTACGGTATTCAGTTGAATATATGTAAATCAGGTCCCCGTTTTTTGGGGGGAATTAAGGTTGTATACAGGTATAAGAATACAACCAGAGTGTTAATGTTTCATGTTAATATCTTGAATATTATCAAAACCAAGATAAGACTCAAAACCAGGATACTCATGTGCATGTAAATGTTGTCAAAAATTGTCACAACCATTGCAAACGTCTGTGTTT
Organism: Lutjanus campechanus; assembly: GCA_027495735.1. Lineage (NCBI taxonomy): Eukaryota > Metazoa > Chordata > Actinopteri > Lutjaniformes > Lutjanidae > Lutjanus > Lutjanus campechanus. The sequence continues at coordinate 27,333 of JAJHUR010075060.1, read as the reverse complement.
GTGTTCATCTTCATGCATGCAGTCTGTGTGAGAGCTGGTTCCCTCTGAAGTGCCTCTTCAGTGCACATGCGAGCTTTGGGCCTGACTTTGCATGTGCATACAGTGAGGTGATGTCCTCACAAATGCGTGTTTATTTCACGCAACCTTCCTCCCCCCATCCCCGTGCCCCGATGCTCTTAACTGCCACGCCGCCCCAAACACAAACAAGCAGTGATTGAACTGGGTCGCCACTACCACTCTATATCTCCACCTCTCTTTCTCTCCATCCCACCCCCTGTATCTAACCTCCATCTCTCTCTTTTCCCTCACTGTCTCATCTTCACATCCGTCTTTCAGCTCCTCTCCCGTCTTTCATGTCCCCTGACTGTGTTGGTCTCACACCACTAGAGGGAGTGACCTCTCACAGCACTGTGCTAACACACCACAAAGATGGTATTGATCTAAGGGGGAGAGACGGTGGAAGTTGAGGTGTGACAACACTCTGTCTCCCACACGATGACCCCTCTCCACACGTTTCCTTCCTCCTCTGTCTCTCGCTGTCTCACTCATTCACTCATTTGTCTCAGATCAATAACACCAGCAGTCTTGGCGTCCAGTGGTGTCTCTGCAGTGTGCAGGCTGTGTGTGCTCTAACTGGGCAGTGTGGGTGTGTGTGTGTGTATGGAAGATTGTGTGTAACCCCACTGCCACTTTACTAATTAGCTGCCCTGCTGCATGTCTGAGCAGAGGTTGGGCTCTGATTGCTCTGTATGTGTGTGTGTGTGTGTGTGTGTGTGTGTAGCGCCTGTGGTGCTTGTGCATGGCAACATGACTTAGTGTGCTTGTGTGTTTTTACTAATAAGCAAGAGAGAGAAAGATTACAAGGCTGCACAGATGGACAGAAATGGAAACAGAGAGACAGAGGGACACACTCCCTGTGTGTCCCTCTGTCTGAGAGGGATGAGGATGATGATAATAATGATAATGATGATATGTCTCCCAAGTGGACGTACTAACAAATTAGTCGACTAAATCTTAATAACAGATTACATGAAACTAATGGAGCACATGTATGCATCTTAGTGTCCTGGCAAAATGAATATTACAATGAATATCAGAACTTCTCTATATTGAAATTTTCAAACATTGAAGCAACATTTTCTAACTATTATACCTTAAAATAGCAGGTTCACAATTGTTTTGATTCTACACTGATTTGTAACATGGAGGATGGTGCCTCTGTCATTCCCACTTTACGACCTGTATGCCTGTATGCCAGGTCCCAACAAGTCAGGGTTGTGAAGTCCATGTTTTTCCCGTTTAAATGGGCCACTTAAGTGTTGTCATGGGATGATTTCCATATTCCATATTATAATCCATATTTTAAATTTAATCTACACGTTTATACCTAAATCCTATCAAACTGACCCCATATAAGCATGTACCGGTGCTGTTTTTACTGGCCATTGGGCAGTCACACAGACCTTTATGACACTGAGTGATACACCACCAGCCACACATTGATTTTGGTGATACTGGATCATATTTTATAGAGAAATGGTTTTTGGTTTTCCTTCTGAGGTCAGTGATGAACTCGACCTAACCCTAGTGCAAAAAGTACAACGTCTTACATAATATTGCTTTTACAAAAACTTTTAAAATAATCAGACAAAAAAAATTACATTCATTCCTCTGAGTTGACTGTGTTTTCAGCATTTTACTGAATCAGAAGTCCTCTACACATGCACGTGAGCCGCCAACACAGTCGACATGCACAGCCAGGTTTATAATGTAATGTGAGCGCTACGAGAGAAACTTGACACATGTGTTAGTATCCCGTAAAAGCTCACACATTTTTATGAAACTACCTCACAGTGAAACCGACGTGAGTGTAAGTGGTTTATCAACACCCCGAGGTGCTGTGTGAAGTCTAATGATGTCACCAAAGAAATTTAAAAAGGCCATAAAAGCTGACTGTTTCAAAAAAAGACAGGGCTTCAAATCAGCACGAAGAGAAGTAACTGTTACGTCATCAATACTGATTAATACAACCTTTTGACTGACACATGCAGACGGTATGTTGAGAAATTTGAAAGCACGTGCTCACTCCATCCACTGTTATTGCTCGACCAGTCTGATTTTTGCATCTATTCACTCCACACAGAGGGTAAATTCCTACCAAGGACGTGTACTGTTTCTGTGATATGAGCAAAAACATCTAACAGAGCCAGTTTCCCATTTAACACTCACATGGACATCGGAAGAGCAAGAAGAAGTCCAATAGTGCATGGAACACAAGGAGCCCGGAGGGAATTACTTATAGCCTTCACCTATATAGCAATAGCAGTGCAGAGTCTTTGTTCTGACTGTTAATGGCAATAATATGCTGTGTTACCCTGGAACTGAGCCGAGGTTAATGCAGTTTGGCCAGCAATGCTACACGGCCCTCAATACAAAACAGACAATAGGTATAACTTGAATACATTTGTGTGCAGTAAAGAAAGGGAACATAAACACACAGTGACAGTATGACCTCTTTTCCACATGTCAGGAGAACCTTTATGATGGAACTAATTATTCAGGAACTTTACCTCCACTTGACAAATGTGCTTCCAATTTGTTTTGGGTTTTTTTTTTTGGCTGTATCTTTAGTTTAAGGTGTAGCAGGTAAACATTAGCATGTTGAATCTTTGTAGATCCTCTAGACTTTTAAAATTTTTAAGTTCATCATTGGACCCTGAATGTTTTTGGTTGAGAAGCCTTAGTTTGAACAGTTTTTACATCATTGTTGTCCTTTTTGTCCTTTAAGTAACTAATTACGGGATTCTAATCTTTTATTACTGTTACTGTCCATATTGTTCTGTCTTTCCGATCTACAACCGCGCAACACACCACCTCTGATCTCTGATCCACATCTCTTCAGATTGTTAATAAAGACTCAACTGAGATGGTCCATTTTTCACCTTTTTCACTCTACTTGACCAGCATCTAGACTCCAGAGGGGGGATCTCCTGTGTTCTTGTTTAGTGAAAATATTACATGTTGGTGAAGTCTAATCATCAGTCTTTCTCAGAGGTGTGGACTCACATGAATTGGACTTGAGTCACATATTTGAGTCACTTTTTCTTGAGCCTTCTGACTTGAAAATACAGATTACATCCTTTTACCACCACAATCTATTCGGTTCATCCTTGAATCACAGTGGACAAGTCTGAACAAATTTTCAATGTTTAAGACAAAATGTTCCATGTTCCACTAAGCTGTGCTGTGGACAGATGATTTTCATTTTTTCAGGAGGGGTCACTATCTACAAATGGACAATTCAGCTAGTAGACTGAAACACTGACAGACACTTTCTGAAGTCATGCTGGTCCAGCCAATGCTGTTTGAGGGCAAAGCAGGGAGAGCACCCTGACCTGTGCTCCAAACAGATGATCAATTACATCATATTATGGTTAAACTTCCACTGTAGATTAAATCCAACCTGTAACAACTGTTTATTATCTTCTGGGATGAAACAAGGGCACATTACTCAATAATTGCTACCATAAGTCAGCGTGAATGTGTCAGCATCTGTGTTGAAAAATGAGCTCATTCGTCATCAGAGATACGTTTCTATGAAACCCAGTAAAGTCTCCATCCTTTATCCTCACTGATTCTTCACGATTATAAGATCAAAGTGGCTTTCATGTACAGCTATCTCATTTGACAATTTCTCTTTCACATTAATTTGAAACAGTATGACTGTCTCATGTAACAGCTGTGAGTTTTGAGCTTGATAACAGTAACCACGTCTTTGCTTGAGCCCACTCTGTATAAATCAGTGAAATCAGCAGCTGTGGAGTTCAGGTAGAAGTTTAACCAGTAAACCTGTTTGTTTCTGTGCTGAATGGTTGAGAACCATCACTCTCCTCAGTAGTTTGTTATTACTCCTGTTCTGATCTCTGTTTTCAGTCACATGAGCATCAGGCAGCTGGCTGATGGGAAAGATTCCTTTACACAGAAGAAAAAGGATCAGGCGAGGTCAATTAAACATCAACTGGCATCTGACACTGGTAACATAAGGACACAGCATCTGACTGTGCCTTTTATATAGCAGTATGTATATGCAAGCCTGCACCACTGGCTGGTATGTAATTGTACATATTGATGTGCATGCTTGTAATACTCAGGTCAACCATGTCTGTGTTCAGAGTTCACTGCCTCACACATACAGACATAAACATGTCCTCGGTAAAGACGGTATGTAATATGCTTGTTGGAACATAATGCACTAAAGTGCAACCAAAGAGAATAACATGTTCTCTTCTTTCTATCTGCTCTTTAGCTAAAACAGTGAAAAACCTGCATCCTCCCCCCATATCTATATAACCCGCTCTTCTCATGCTCTAGTGACACCATTTCCTAAACTTTTCAGTGACAGCTGTCAACTCAACACAACAGTCCCTCTGCTCTGCCTCTCAACACCCCACCACCAACAGGAAACTCTGTGGGCTTTTGAATTATAAAGATTACAAGTTTTCACAGCCTTTAAACTGAGAGCGCAGTGACTCATGCTGCCTTTATTTCAGCCCGGACACACGGGTCAGATTTACAACTTCTGCTTTAACTCATTAATGTTGACAGTTTGCTTATCAAATCTTCAGATGTAAAAACTGCAGGCATCAAAATGTAAACTTTACTCTTATCTCTTATGACGACCCACTAATCTGTATCAATACAATTATCAACGATCCAATATCATCAATGCAAAGTGAAAACATTGATCCATATCATCATCTCATTCATTTAGGAGTTCTCACGTCTGTTTGTTGTGTCTAAGCACACTAAAGCCAATACTTGATTTTTGGGGCTGATGCCAATACCAATATTAGGGAGTTAAAAAAAAAATCAAATATCGATATATCAGTTGATATTCTTTGCACAGAATATAATATACATAATATATACATGATCCCTCAAATGTGGTTAACACTTGTGATAACGATATGTAATGGACAAAGGATATTTTACAGTTTAACAGGCACTGAAACAGTAAACTTTTAACTATAATAATTGCAAATAACCACATATTATTCTGAATAAATAAATATTAAAAAAAAGAATTCTGCATTGTTCTCTGTATCAGTCGGCCAACATATCTGTCAGGAGCTAAAGTGCACCTCCTTCCTAAACAGTCAAACAGTGCTAGTACCAGGGCAAGCAGCCAAGAAAAAGATTATTATGATATTTATGCCTCGCTTGGAAGTGTGGAAATATTTTGAATTTCAGAGAAAAAAAAATGGGTCAGCAAACAAAGCACATGTCATATGAAAATGATGTGTGACTTGGCCAGGCATCTCACGCAGCAATCCACTAAATTGTTGTTCTCGCTGCTACAATATTAGCAGCTCTGTTTCCTCAACTTTAGGCTGGAAAAATGTGCATTAAATTCAACTGTGGTTTTCTGTTTGGAGATGCAGTGACTTAATCAGTGGTGAGCACCATACATGTGATTTATTAAGCTATGCAATGTAAAATGCCCTATAGTCTCAGCCAAATGATTGAGGGTTTCGACGTTTCAATATCAAATATCAAAATGAGGTTGAAATTTCAATAATCAAAATCAAAGGCAGAATCAATGATTCTCCCAGTATTTTTTTCTTCTCCTCCCCAACTTACTTGCAAAGTCTGGCGTGTGTCCGGGAAAAAAAAAAAAAAAAAACACCTACGAGACAACACAATGTAGCTTATCGACTGCAATATCACACTTGACATCATATAAACTAATTAAATTGTATGTAAAACACAGATGCCTGAGCATAAAACCAATGACATGCTGATCTTGATTTGATAGTCTTGGAATGGCAGAGCCTTCAGTGCTACACAAATATGTTTAAATCGAACAACAGAGTGAAGTGGAATCGGATCAAACTGAACTGAACTGAATCAAATCAAATTGAATTGAGCTGAATCGAATCGTGACCTTAAAATGGAAATCAAATCATGAACCTTGACTGTTACTGAGTTGAATGTTATACTTGTGTTAAATGTTTTTGTTGTTAAGCCATCTTTTATGCGTGTTAATAATAAAGTCATCTCACCTAATGATCATAATTCAATAAGACCATATCATCATCATACACACTCATGCATACAACTGTATTGTAATAACAAACAAGTTGAATGCACACATGGCAGGCACTGAGACCCAGAGAGCCCAGAAAGATGGACATAACGAGGGGCAGCAGTGACAGCAAGGAGGAGGAGGAAGAGGAGGAGGAGGAGAGAGTGAAGGGATGAGGGGAAAGTCTGGAATCAATTAGGTGACTGAGCTGGAGTTGCTTGCATAGTTGTGGGAGTGAGTCAGGCAGAGAGGCAGGAGAGGGGACCAGGGTGTGAGTGTTGTGCCATGACTGTATGTATTCATATAAACACGAGCATGCAAAAACAGCTACAGCATGAGCCCGTTCACTGAGTATCTGGTGGCATATCTAATTGTCCGTGTGAGTATCATTCTGTCAATCTAAATGTTTTTGGTGGCCTCACTCCCCCTCAATAGCACCACTTGGAGCGGAGGAGTCAAGTTGCAGCCAGAAAAAGCCCCACCTCTCCTGAGCTGAGGTCAAAGTGGAGGGTAAGAACGGGTGGCTGGCACCAGCCCAGGCCATGTCAACACAGCAGCTCTCAATACTCCCTTTACACAACTTCCCCTCGTTACTTCTTTGCACACACAGAATTCACTGCACTTTGTTTTCTACCGCCGGCTCCGACGATGGGGAGTTCATATTTTAAAAAAAGGAAACACAAACAGGAACTTTGTGAGCACATGTTTGAGAAAAACTGGCTTACGTCTCGCTGTGTGTGCAGCTGAGGTTTGCAGAAAAAAAAATCTGAACTTGCAGATGTAACAATTTGCACGGAGAGTGAGAGTATATAATGTCGCAGCTTTAAGTAACACAGATTGTGGTCTAGTCACATGCTATTATGCTACACAACATGTCACACTACTGCCAGTGGTGACCTGGTATGAATACTGTAGTCTGAAGCGCCTCTGCTGCTGGCAAACATAACGCATACTGATGAGAGGAGGGAGAGGACACAGAGAGGTAAATAAGAGGTGAAAATACACAGAGTGAGTGTTACTATATGCGTCTGCCTGAGTCAAATAGGAAGATTAAAGGGATAGTTCAGATTATTTGAAGTGGGGTTGAATGAGGTACTTATCGATAGTGAGTGTGGCGGGTGACACCAGAGCTGTGTATTGGCAAGAATACAAGGGCTGCAACATATTGTGACATACTGCGAAACTGTGAGCAGGGTGATATTTTGCTTCTTTTTAATCTAATATTAGGAAAACACCACCATATGCATTAAAATGTGAGATAAAGAGTTCACTTTTTTATCCAATCAAAACAGTGAAGATAGAAAACTGCTGTCTAGTGGTTTAAACACAATACAAAATGAAACTGCCACAGATTTTTTGCATACATCACAATATCTCAATACAGTGTTTTGAGAATGAATACAGCATCACAAGACATATCATACTCAAGTGAATCGATATTTTCTTACACCCCTAGTCGACATGCCCTGAGTTTGGAGAAGCAGAGAGAAGCACCAGGATAGAAGCATACACAATATTCAGAATATTTTCACTGTTTCACCTTGCTGTCTGAGAGCCACTTCTGACAGGAAACCACCATTACACAGGCCAAATATCACTCTGTCTCCCTCGACCAGACTCCATTGGTAAAAAACAGTATTTTTACCTCACAGAACTCAGGAGTTTTCACTCTACTGCTGCTTCAATCTGTTAGTTTGTTTGTGTTATTGTACGACTTCAGTGTTTTAAAGGCTTAGTTCAGATTCACCAAAGTTCACAATAACATGCTAATAATATGCTCATCTCCTGATCAAAACTATCATGATATATTGGTTGCTGGTTTGGTGTGTATTGCGAGTCGATACTACAATATATTGTAATTTTTGTTTGCTTTATTAACACAAGACCACAGGAGAACATTGAATCATACAGTTCTAGAGACTGTATATCATGGTTCATATTTTCAGTCTCTCTGAGTTTTATTTCAGCTGCATCATTGCTATACTGTGTGTAAAAGTGGTAAATAAAATACTTTTTGAAGTAAATTTAGCTGATCCTGCTCAACAAGCTAGTGCTATAACAATACTAAATGAAACTGAAAATGTAGATATAAAATATATATATGCGCTCATCTCAACCTAGTATTTTTAAATCCACTGGGGAATTCTGAGTTTGAGTTTTGACCCACAGAGACTGCTGTACCTCTTCAGAGTGGAGTGCTGAAGCCAGAGTAGCTGATTGAACGTTGGAACTCTTAATGGTAATTCCCATTATGTGTTAGCATCCATCTAACAGACTAAGCACTAGTTATTTAGCATATATAGAATGGATTCTGGAGTTTAAAAATCGATTTCACAATCGTGAAATAGAAAAAGAACCACAGGACTTTAAAGAATTGTTTTATTTCCCCAGCCTTACTAAATATATTGTACAATTAAACTGAAATTGATTTTCTTTTTTTAAGTGGCTAAACTACGTTTGCTGCTGACCCTGTCCATACTGTAAGAGCACATGGCTTGGCTACTGTGATGGTGCTCCTCTCCGCTTCTCTAAAACTGGGGGCGTGCCAATCGCCATCTACCGTACATGATACACTGACTATCAATAAGTGCCTTCAACAACCCCACTTCAAATCATCCAAACTATCCTTTTAGCAGGACACTGAAACACATTTATACACAAAGCAGAAAAAAGACAGACACTGACAGTGAACTAGGTGTAATTCTCAGAGGAGTCAGCCTCTCCATGTGCAAACAGGGATCTATTTCACAGACAAAGCTGCACATTTTACACACTCAAACAGGGGGAGGGAATCATCATGGGCATGCAGGAAATAAAGAGGAAAATAAATAATTGAAAACAACAAAGAAGAATCTCTACCCGCACAATGCTGCACCACCATGTTAACGCCAGGAAACACCAGCTGCTTACAGCTCAAATTTCCTCATCAAGCCAACAAGACAGGGCACACATATCACTATGTTCAAATTCAATTTGTGCTGTTACATTTTTTACAGATTATAAACTGTACATTTCTACATTCGTCAGCTCGCCGGGAATTTTTCATTTATTTTTAATTTGGTAAACAGAAATGACACATAAGCTCCTTAATTTATTTAGAGTCTCACCAGTCAGCCCAGTGCTGATTTGGAGTGATACTGTGGGTAATTCCAGGGCCTGTCATTACTGTAACAGCATGTTGACAGAGCAATTTATAATTTACAGGATATTTACTGTATTAATGCAGAGTCAATGGTGTAATTAGAGTGACTGGAGAGGATCTAGCTGGGGCTATTATACCAACATCACGAACAAAATGAGATTACTCTCTAATATAACCTGCTGTAAAATTGCATGAGTGTGTGCGAATGTGTGTTTAGAGGTTTGGGGTGAAGAAGGAGGACATGCAGAGAGAGTTACAAGGGGATAGACTGGTGTGAAAGAGAGGTTAAGACAAAAATAGAGAAGAAAAGAAGCAAAGAAGCAATAAAAACTAGCTGCATTGAACAGAGAGATTGCTGAAAAGTCATGACAGAAAAGGTATGGAAATGAAAATGGGCCCTGAGTGATGCTGAGAGTGAAAAAGGAGTGTGTTTGCATCTGTGTGTGTGTGTGCGTTGGCCTCTTGCCAAGCCCGACAATCAAAAAGGAGACAACTGTGCAGAGAAAAGCCAACAGAATTATCCCACAGCCTTACATAATTTGACAGTCACTTAGCTCATTCAACCCAACACACACATTCTCATACACACAAAGCAGCACCACACACATATCTTTTTGATGTTTTGGATGCTGTGGATGGAGGGATGCTAAGTGCTAAGTGCCAAGTGTTTTCCCATAAGTCACTGGGAAATGAATAAATGAATGAGACGTGGTGTGAGTGAACTGTTTTGCACACATTGTCATGAAAACACATTTTGTCTCTGTGGTGTCACATAATCACAACCAGCCTCTTGGATTTCAGCACAGCATTAACAGTACAGTAACAAATAATATATAGGGAGTGGGAAGGTCTTAAACTCTTAGACTGGGTTTCACCACCAACGATTAATTTAATCTAAGATTAGTTCTAGTAGGAGTTTAGCAAAACTAAAAAAAACTAAATTAAGCAGAGCTCTACTGCACAATTAAAAGTAATCTCTGTTTTAATATCTGTCTTATAAACTGTAATTAAATAGAGTTTAGTCAGTATGTAGATGCTTACTTATTAAAATAAATTAAATAAATAGAAAATAAATTTGAGCGCTGTCAGTACCTTAAAGAGGGGGGAAACTTTCGGCTGCTTTGTATTCCTTAAATTATTACAATTCATTCATTCATTCATTCATTCATTACACTGTTAGCAAGGTAAGTAAAAAGTGAACAAAACATTACACTGTTTGCTAACTAGATAGCTACTTGCTAGTTAAAAGTTAGCCTAGTTCACCTACTCATGACAGCCTGGCAGAGAATCTTTTCTTCATTGTTCTTGAAGCAAATTGAATTGAATTGAATCTAGGTTTAGAGTAAAAGGATTGAAGAGAGGTTTAAATTTAATAATTTTTTTTCATTTTAAGCGAGTTAAAGGTTTGGTGCAACATGATTCAAAGTTAAATCATAATTTAATTTGGTTTAATGAATGAATGAATCCCTGTTGGTGCAAACCAGTCTTATTACATTAATATTAACTGAGGCAGCAAAACAAAGCTTACTTCCTAAATTGTTGGAGTATTCCTTTAAATTGTAAAACTGGCTTCAGCCTTGTGACCTAGTATTTGTAATTTACAGACCCAGACGTACAACTGGTATTTTTCTATGTTGGTTTTAGTATTTTGTCGGATTATGTCCTTTGCGTTCATTTAATCTCCTCTGCACAAACAGTAAGTTTGCTGAGCGCCTGAACCTCAATTATTGTGGGCCTATTTGCTGACCTTTATCCAACAAGATAATTATTAGTCAGCTGTATTATTATAATAACGTGTATTTATTCCCTTCACCTTTTGAATTTTACGGCTCACAAACTGGGTCATGAAACTATCATCTTCTCCTGAATTTTCAGTCTACTGTTTCTTCTCAGAATTAATACTGTTTGCCTGAACTCGCAGAAAGTAACAGATACTGTTTATTTCTGCTTACATAGCTGAATGCGGTGAGGATGACTTTTATTTACAGTTTGGCATCACTGTAAGCAGATGTTTCAGAGCAGCTGCAGTGGTGGTCTGTGTGATGGTATTATCATGTTTCTTGGTTCCATTTACACCTGGACTTTATGTTTTGATGCTTCATCTGGATAAAATCATACTAACCTGGCTGGATATTATTATCGGTTACAGTGGAAATGGGCCATGAAGGGGCTACATAAACTGGTTAGAGGAGAGAAGAGGATCACTGTGAACTGGTAATGTCCCTCTAGGGGTTGGGAGAAAACTTGATTCTTAGATGCATCGTGATTCTCTGTTTAAAGATTATGTCTCAATGCAGAAAAGTCAATAATCGGACATTTAAAACTAAATCCTCCACATTATAACTTTGTAAGACTGGGCTGCATGCATACAGCTGAACAACCCACTTCTTTTTATGAATATTTTCAATTTGAGCATAAAAAAGGTAAGAATAAAACGTCAAAATAACACAAAAAAGATTTTACGCCAGGCTTAGATAGAAAAATTGGCACATCTCACTTCAATCATTTTTACTGCAGTCTGTCAAGTAGACAGACCGTGACCTCTGCTGACCTCGCCAGAATAAATCTCAGCACCAGCTAATGGACTAAAAGAGAATTGATTTTATTATTATAGAACTAAAAAGCTTAATTCACATTTGCAATATTAATAATTGATATAACTAAAAAAAATAAGAAGTAAAAGGATAAAGGATCAATGCTTTGTATGCATGTATTGACACTATATTGCTATGAAAAATACTGCAACACTACACTGTATCGATTTTTTCCCTAATCCATAGTGAAGAGATGAAAAATGGCAGCAGACTAAGACATCTGTGTGAACTATTGAGACGACTGTAACATTCCTCAAATACAGCTCATATTTCATCACATTTTCCATTGTTTGTTGTTCATTGTCCCCTCGACTTCTGCAGTGCTGTAACGGCACCCGGCTGGAGAATTAGCAACACCAGCTCAATGCACCCAACTCCTAATATTCATATAACAGCAGTGGACGTAAGCATGCATTAAATTGCATTTTTATTTTCTGATTCTCTGGAAATTAGTTTCAAATTTGCTGCAAGTTTGGACGGAAACTTGGCTCATGAGAGAACAACAACCAGGCAACCAATTAACCACATGATGAGTCATAAAGTAGCACTCAGACATCAACATCCTTCTTCCTTCAGATGTTGACACAAGATAAGCGTCAAAGACATGCTTAAAGTTAAATATAAGAATGAATACACACGCAGGTTTTCCAGACGATGACACAAATTCAAAAAGCTAAGCTGCCGAAGCAGACCTGACACCTTCACCTCTCCAAAAACTGACAACACCTCCTCTTTGTTTCACAAGTTTCACCTCTTATGAAGTCTTCTCTTTCTAACCAACCATGAACTCGACTAGACACTGAACTCTGCCACATTCACACAGGTAGGCATGTAATTATAGGAAGGTGGACTCACTTTGTCTCACGTTACTCTATGTACACTGGCAGTGTAACCACACAGCCTGTACTCAGGTCACACCACAGCACCACATCAGTGGGACGTTACTGACAAACACGCAAAAACAACGTGTTTGACTCGCCGATCCAGAGGAAGTGTTTGTGAAGAGGAAGGCTGAGTGACTGTGACTAAAGTGGCTTTGTGTTTGTTGTCTGCAACTCCATCTCAAGTGCGTGAGGTGTGCTCAGGACCTTGATATTTCGAGAGTTGTTCAGGTAGAGTGGAGTGATGCTTCCTTTGACGCCCATTCATTCAGTATATGTCATAATAATGTGTCAAGTGTCAAGCAGCTCATAGCGACGGGACATGCACAAGCAAAGTGTGGACCGGTAAAAGAAAAGAGGTTATCTTTTTGATTTTAAAGTGCCACTAGAGGATTTAACATAATGTAGACACTATGAATGATGAGGTCACATTTTATTTTACAGCACAATAATAGGTTGTAACAAGCTGTACTTTGTATAGTAAAAACTAGAAGTGATATACACATTATTAGACAGTATTAGACCCTTTATTAGACTTTCATAGAGGGTAATTAGGGACACATTACAACAGAACTGTACTGTAAACTAAAGTGTATTATTTGCCACTGTTATACCTTCATTAGACTTTCTTAGAGGGTAATTAACCTCTAATAAATAGAAAGTTATTTCTAGTTTTTGTTTTTTGTCAAATTTGATACAGTACGCCTTATTACGTAATATTAGTGTACCTTTATGTGTATAGTGTCTAATTAACATATTGTCGCTGTCCAATAAAAAACACTTATCTCCAAAATGTCAGCTTTTCAGGAACTGAGAAAAACAGCCATGCTTTCAGGTTTGTGACTATGCATTTTCAGACGATCCACTGGATTTTTGAATGGCTTAAGATATAGGAAAAGTCTCTGAACTCATAAAAGAGCATTCCCTCTTTTAGTTTTAGCGAAAAATTCAAAACCACCACATTTGAAGTGTTTTTTACAGGACAGCGACGATTATAGCGTGTTTTTTTTCCCTGCAGTTGAGGCACAGTTTCCTCGTCACTCATTGACTTGGAAAGAAGGTAAGTCCAATGTAAGAAAAAAATATACTTTGTGATCAAATAATTTGTTATGTCAGATATAAAACTGTCCACTTGAATTGGTAAAATTGTTTTGTTTGAGTTGTCGTAAACTCACTGAACCAAACCAGCAATCATTAAGTCAGGCTAACATTAGCAATTACATTAATTGTATATTTAACGAACTAAAATAACACTAAGGTTTCTATAAAAACGTTTAGGTTGTTACAGAGCAGTATTTAATTTTGGTAAAGCAAATAACTGAGTTGAAAAATTGGAAACATGACTTTGTGTGTTACCAATTGAAGTTTTTTTTTTTTTTTTAAGTTGGTCCAACATTTCTCTTTTTTCAGTGTAATTGGGGTTTAGCTGTGTTTGCTTACTGACGAATAAAGACAGACTGGACATATTATTTGTAGTTTTTGTCCACTTTAATACAAAATACATCTTGTTATGTCTTATTAGTGCACTGTAAAATAAAGTGAGACCAAAAAGAGTTTAAAGCTTTGATTTTAAAGTGCCACCTGAACATTTAACATATGTAAATATTATGAATAAAGATAATATCATGAAAGCAAGCTGTAGAGACAGAAACTATATATTAATGAAAAAACAACATTTTAACTGATGTACATTAAAATGAAATACTAACACACTCAAATATAGAGCATGATATCATTAATCACTTTAACGTTTGCCAGCACGGTGGAGCTCGTGGTGAAAAAGGGCCGTTTTCTGTGGTGTTGACCCGCATGTTAAGCCACAGACACTTGAGCACCTCATTAGAAGTGAATGGGCCTCGAGGTGGGAGGCCAGGCAGCTATTGAGAGGCTTAGCAGGACTCCACAGGGCTTCCTAACTGCCACTAGAGGGGAGAGCAGGAGAGGAGAGACTGAGAGAGAGAGACTGACAGCAAAGCTCTCTCGCTCGCTGTCTCAAGGATGAGCGGGAGATGGAGAGCTCTCCTCTCTCTCCAGGCAGGCCAAGCTGCAGTTCATTCATGACAGTGCCTGTGTTGGTCTCCAGTCTGCTCCTGAGGGCACTTATAGTATAGTTAGAAGAAAGCTGCAGAAATGTGAGGACAACTAGAGCAGTGCTCTCAGCAGAGTGCAGGTCCCCACCAGTCAACAGATGGTGAAGCACCTACTGCAATGCCAACCAGCACAGATTTGCAAAGTTTATATAGTTTCAGTTTTCTTTCAAATGGGTCAGAGCTTCTGCAGGTTTCAGCACAATATATTTAAGGCTTTTTATGACCTTTTTAAGACCATTATGAATATGAATGAAATTTAGGACCAATTTCCATACATACACAGTTTGCATTAGTGTGGTTATGCAATGTTGGTTTCACTTTGTATTTCCTACGGTGTAATCGATACAGTTCTTTTTCATTCAGTTATAAAAGTAATGTTAGCTTCATAATTCAATTCATTTTGGCCTGTCAAAATTGTATTAAAGAAATTTTTTTTGACACCTTAAGGTCAAAATCAAGGTAAAATTCAAATAATTGGATTTTAGAGTTTTTAAGGGCCCACAGAAACCCTGATGATGGGGTAGTGTAATGGTATTGTAAACCAGTGTCTTTGGTTCAACTATAAACGTAATAATGAAACACTAAATAGGACAATAAAGTCCAAACTTCTGAATTTAAACATTACAAGCAACCAGGCGGCTTTACAACAATATAATAGATATAAACTCACAAAAGCTAAAATTATAAATAATGGAAGTTGTGTCTATTCAGATGGTTGGTGTTTTCACATGGAGTTGATAATCACCCCAGTATCTGAATTTAATTCCAACAAATAACCAGTATCATGTTCAGCAGCTCTATAGGTCGCTCCATCGCTCTGTGTGTGTGTGTGTGTGTGTGTGTGTGTGTGTGTGTGTGTGTGTGTGTGTGTGTGTGTATGCATGAACATGCAGACACGTACATGATCGGCTGGTCACAACTATTGCGAATTTGTGCTTATTCAGGTTCACAACAAACCAAATTTTACAGAAATTGAAGAATTGAAGGAGTTACAGTCATTAAGTAGAGAAGTCTGCGTGTCTTGTTTGTGTACTAGCGGACCTTGAACGCTCCAATATAGCAACTGCACAGACTTATAGCGGAGGTGACCTCCAATGAGTCAAGATAGCAGGGATTTAATCATCTCATATCGGTTTAAAATGCTCTGGTTTAAAGTGAAACAAAACCTTTTCTATCGGTGTCAGTTCTTAAACCACAACAAAGGCCAAAATGTTGTCTGCAAGAGACTTTGCAAGCCTTGTTTTTAGCTTAGTAGTTGTTGATGACTTGCAGGCTGGTTAAGATGACTGCGGGGTCAGCAGTTCGTGTAGGTCATATAAAGGTTTTAGATAGGTTTTTTTAAGGCTTTCCAAAAACTGTGAATCACTACTACCATGAGATCCTTGAGCATACAGTCAAAAATGTGCACAAAAATATTAGGCTGATGGGTCCAATAGTATGAGGGATTAACTGCGGAGCTTCAACTCCACTCACTCTCTCTCTCACACACACACACACCTATCATATGATTGCCCCGAGGATTACGCCTGGCAGAGATAATAATAATTTAACAACAGTGGTGATGCTGCATTTTTTGGCCATAATTCAAACCACACAGATTTGAACAGAGTGGTCAACTGTGTGCTCAGGAACAAAATGTTCAAATGGAAACATATAGTCTAATGGACTTAGTACATCAGATAAGGTAAAACTGATTGTTGATTCAGGTTTGTCCACATTTTCTTTCTTCCTTAACCACTCTTGAGTGTGTATATATAATTTTGCATATAATATGATTTGTTTGTAGCATTGTGGCTGAAAATGTGTCTGATCTGAAATGGAAAAACAAACAAACCAAAAGTGCAGTTTCCACAGGGTTGTGTGGGAATCTCGCTTCAAACTCAGAAATGATCATTTCTGTTTTTGGCTTCAAAAGGTCTCATTATCCAGCGTTTTATGACAAAATTCTTCAGGCCTCTGTCATTTGAGCGAGAAATGTGGTTATAGAAGATTAGGGATAAACGGATACTGATGATGAAAGAACAGCCCATCGTGAAAAAAGGATGTGGGAATTCATTTCAGTGGCAGCAGTGATTTTAATCCACGCTGGTTACAACAGTGGGCTGCTACAAATGCTGAAGAACAAACAAAACAAAAAAAAAGTAAAAAGCAAAGCTTCACTGAATAAACCAAACAACTACAAGTGTATTCACTATTCTGGCTCGTATTTAAGAATATTAAGCATGGTATATACTGAAGAGTGAGACTGAACAAATAAACCAAAGACAAAAAGAAGCAAAAGTTTCATGATAGAGGCTACATGTGCAGGCTTTCAGAGTCAAAAAATTAAATTTTCATGATTGCTAATTGTTAAACAAACAGCTTAAGTCCCTATAGGAGAGTAGCTGTCTATTGTGCAGACATTGATTGTGTGGGTACTGCAACAAAATCAGCATTTCTATGCTGGTGATAAAAACGCCAGGGGAAAAAATCAATTTGGCCGTTGTAGTCACTTGATGCAGGCTGTGAGGCCTCACACACCAAACTGCAGATATCAAAGGCAGCTGGCTCGTCTTCAGAAAGGAGGATGGAGGGAAAACAACAACAGTATTCATTCCATTTAATCTCCCAATTATTTATTTAAAAATATATGTATATATAGCTTCATTTTTGAGTCTTTTTTTTTTTTGTTGATAAATAAATTTGGCTTTAGTCTGCACATCATAATGCTGATGTCCTGAAGCTAAACAAATCCAATCTTAAAGTCAGACTGAAATAAGATGTGGAGGAGGGCTATTCTTATTTATTTATGTAAACAAAAACATGTTTTTGTTTGTTCTTGTTTCTTCCCTCAAAGTATTCTTTTGTTTTTGGTGTTTTTTGCCATCCATTCTAACTGCTGGAAGCTATATTCAAAACCTACTGCAAACTTCACTAATGCTGCATACAGTAGTATCACATTATGATATGTGTGTGTGCGTGTGTGTGTGTGTGTGTGTGTGTGTGTGTTT
The DNA here is from genome assembly GCA_027495735.1 of Lutjanus campechanus. Lineage (NCBI taxonomy): Eukaryota > Metazoa > Chordata > Actinopteri > Lutjaniformes > Lutjanidae > Lutjanus > Lutjanus campechanus. The sequence continues at coordinate 9,551 of JAJHUR010075060.1, read as the reverse complement.
ACTGTATTTATGTAGCCCAGAATAAAAAAAATAGAAGTTGGCCTAAAAGGGCCTACAAACTATGCAAACTATGCAACAGACAGTATGACAACAGCTGGAAAAACAGCACAAAACTAAACCCTAATACGGTGCGAGCTCTTCATACAGGGGTTGTCAACTGGTGACCTTTGGGCCACATCCGACCCTCTAAAGCTTCTCATTTGGCCCACAGGATGGTCACAGATGAAAGTATAGCAACATTTATGTATTTGCAGTGCTTTGAACTGGACATATGTGGCAAAAAAAACCCAACAACAACAGAAAAATGCTGTAGTAAGTTTGTGTCAATGTTAGTGTTAAGCATTTAACTAGCGAAACATGAGTTGACTTTTATTATGAAGTACTCACAAAGCCTTTTGTCACTTTGCAATATCATTCAGCAAAATTATATCTTCAAAACAAGACAACGGTCATTTTCGCCATTTGTTGACAGCGGAGAAGTTTGAAATATCGCAGGGAGCAGCCACAGTGAGCTGTAAGATGAAGAGCTGCAGGCAACAGGTTGTGCAGCTAACTTCTCGACAAGTTTATCAGCTCCTTTCACTTTCACTATCCACAGACTCATGCTGTGTGCAGCATAAAATCAGATCACAGTTGCTCACAGAATGATGGAAAAGGGGCCAAGTGATATTTTGTTTTGCTGCCCCCAGAATTCTGTGACCTACAGTAATTTTAAGCCACCTTTGAAGAAACTGAAAATATTAAACAGTAATAGGCTAATAAGGCCTAAACACATGTAATTTATTTTAAGTTTGGCACCCACAGTGTCTGCTTAAAATAATTTTGGCAGTTGGACAAATGTACCCTCTGTGAGACACTTTCACTTTCTTTATTGCACCTGCATCACTGTGGTGCAATAAAGATAAGTACAGATAAGTACATAAAATGTCTTGTACTCTGATTGAATATGTGAAATGAAAGTGCACAACCTGCTGCAACACTAATATCAGCCACTGATCTACACATCTGAAACATTCATGCATGCAGACATATCAAAGACAGAGATGAGCTGCAAAGGAAAACTACAGAAGAAAAATACATTAACAGTCTATTTGTTTTGAGGGATTCCCATAAAGCTGTGGTCTATATTAGCTCTAGATTATTGATCTTGAACACGAAACAGAAATGTCATACCCTCCTTCCTTTTCCCCTCCTCCCTCCCTCGTACTTCCCTCCACCCTCCATCTCACAGTTTTGCCCCACCCATCAACTCTGTTTCCCTCTTTTTTTTCACAATTAACTCCCTAATTCCTTCTTCTTTCTCTGTCTTCTTCTTTTCCTCTCTTTTTTTGTCCCTTTTTTAGTCTCTCCATCTCTTTCTGTCTCACTTTTTCTCCTCTACACACACACACACACACACACACACACACAAACACACACACACACACACACAAAGCTCCCTTTCTTTCAGTTTGTGGCTTTTCTTTCAAAACTGAAAGCTTGCAAAGGGAAAAACGTACACCCCCACCCATTCTGCGTGCAGCTGGGAAACTTCACCCCTACCATCTCATCTCTGTCTCTCACACACACACAAACATGGTGCAGGGTCAGGAGGTCACAGGCCACGCCCTGACAACCCACAAGGGGTGGAGAGAAGAAGAAGAGGAGGAGGCGGGAAGGAAATCAGAGATTCTCCGTCCTTCCCCACAAATTTACAGACAAGTAAACATGACTGAGGCAATTTTTTCCCCTGCTTCCTTCATTCCTCGTTTCCTAGCTCACTCACTCGTGTATCTGCCCCCATCTGTCAAGGAAAAGTCAGAGGGAAAAGTTTCTGTATTTGTGGCATGAATTTGCAAGTAAATGTGTGACAGCACCCTCGTACATCTGTCCATCCTGTCAGAAACAAGTCACAGCTAAAGAACAGACTGATCCTTTCTCGCAGATTTTGAGATGAGAAAGATGTGAACAGGAGGTGTGAAGTTACCAGTTTTTCAAAATAAGTGTATGTTGTTCTTGCTGGCAGGATGGCAAATAAGGAACTAACAAAAAAAAAAAAGAGAAAAAGAAACATGTGCAGAACAACAAACCAACTGCATATCTAACTGCCCAAAGAGAAATCGCAGATGTTCTCCTCTCCCTCCAAACAAACCACCTCTTTTCTTCTTTTTGAAGCATGAATTCCCGTCATACACACACACACACGCACACACACACTCCCCTCCCTTTCTCCCACTACATGTATCTCTCCCTTGTCCTACCCCTCCCTCTTCTTCTTCTTCCCACTCTTCCCGCCCCTCCTCCCCCTTTTTTTTCTTGCTCATGTTTTCTCTCTCTTTTTTTTTAAAGCTATCATGGAATCGCCGCTTTCCACATGTGACTCATTTTTTCACCAGCCAAAGCCAGACAGGAAAAAAAAAAAAAAAAAGTCAAACACTTGTGTCTTCTGACTCCGTGTGTCCCTCTCTCAGTAGGTGAACTAGCATTCCTTCAGGGGGCTCTCATAACCTCCACAGGTCTCCTCTCTTTCAGCGAGGTTGTTCCCTATTGAGACGTGTGTCAGCCGGCGACCTAGTTCCCGATTCAAGGAAAAATTGGGAGGCTAATTATTCATTCCCACTGTTTGAGTTTTTGCTTCTGAAAACTGCTCTTACACTATTAGAAATAAGGGTTCCGAGATGGCTCAGAATGATATGCTTCTGAAGAACACTTCCTCAAAGAAAGGGTTCATCAAGAGTTCTTTGAAAGACTAACGGTTCAGTTAAGAACCCTTTTTATCCAAAGAACATTCTTGCAAGACAGAGTCGTTTAAGGACTGTTGAAGGCATGGGTGTTAAAAGATCCTCACCTTCAAATATTCAAATGTTTTTCTATGTTTCAAGTGGAATTTTTAGATGTTGTAATTTTACTTCTGTCCTTGTGTTTTTACTCATCTTTAGAATATTATTCGTTTCTTCATTGGACACTCAGAAGACAAGAGGGTTATAGGTGAAACTCTTATTTAAAAAAAAAGTCTTGAACCAGTTCTTTCTTCTGTTCAAGATCCTTGGAACCTTGCTGCTATCTAGTGAAATTAAACTGGTTCAGAATCTGAAAAGGTGGCTCCCAGCCGGATCTAAATAAACAGCAGGTTCTTCCTGGGAACTAAAGTGGGCGTGTTATATTCTGCAGGTCGTTGGGCATTGTGCAAAACCCTCTGCTGTTGATGCGTAGTTGATTAAAATAGTACCACTCAAAACTGGTGGAAATGCTGGCTGGTTCACCAGATAGCACCAAGATTTCAAGGATCCTGAGCAGAAACGGTTCAAGAACCAGAGCCAGTTGGGTGGAAAAGGGCTCCCAGGTATCAAAACGGATTCTCCTAAGGGGACGAGCCGAAAAACCCTACATGGTTCTAGTCAGCACCTTTACTTCTAAGGGTGTAAGACAAACCCTGAAGGAATAAAGAGAAGGAGTAGGCCTTGATTGGCAACCGTACACCCCCACCTTTTATTTGCCAAGAAACTGAGCGTGCTCGCAGACATGCGCCACCCGAACATCACAGAGAGCAACCCCAAAAACAAGGGAGGAGAGAGAAAATAAAGCACAACAAAGCCTGAAAAGAGGAGGAGTAGTGTGGGGGGG
>JAJHUR010075058.1:0-13437 GCA_027495735.1 Lutjanus campechanus | reverse complement strand
ATTGTTTTAGGCTTTTACATAAACGGTGAGGCTGCTGTTAACACTATCCCACCCTGTGACATCCTGTGAAAAAGTTAAAAAATAGAAAATCCAGATACACAGCTCTGCACTGGACTCCAAATAATAAGCCCTTCAGACCTCCACAACATATCCACCCATTTCAAGAAAGGAGCAATTATCAAAACATTCTCTAACCAATGGGAAGAGGACAGCTCGAGTTGGTGCATTTTGACAGAGAAAAGGAGGGTTGTTTTGTGTAAATGGTGATAATTACCAGGAGGGAGAGGAAAGGCTCTGAGAGTTTGGAACGATACCCAGGCATAACTAACTGGACTCATGGGAAAAAAAATATTCTGACCATGAATGATTCAATTCTGATCTTAAGTTAGAGTATTTGTTTACCTTAAAGTGTACTTTAGTACAATGATACTTTGGAGAAACACAGCCCTGATTAATGTGGATTTATAAATAACAGGGCTTAGTACAGAAAATCCAGCACGTTCTGACAAGAACACCAAATCCTGCTGTGAACATCTAGGCACAAACTGTCCAACTTTCTGATATTAATGTACACTATTATCTACCCTATTTTAAGATATATAATAGCTAACTGGGTATGCATGGTATCAGCCGAACATAGCAGAAAAAAAGCAACTTAAACAACTAAGATAAAAAAGTAATAATTTACTATATTAATTGCAGAAGATCCGAGCCTGCAGGTAACTGCTCTCCTACAATACTTACAATACTGTACCGAGTGATTCTTAACGGTGCCATGACGAACAAATGTACAAGGTTCCTTCACATTTTCCAGACTTCTCAGTTGATTTTTAATATGTAAATACATAGTTTTAAAATCCAACTATTAAAATGTATGTTACATTCTGAACATGTAGGGTATTTTATGTTACCAAATAATTGCCAGAAGACCAAACAAACAAATCGATTACTTCTGCACAGAAAGTTGGACCTTCCTCTGTCAAGCATCTCTGCCCGAACAGGAAGTAAACTAACTGGTGCTACCTATACTCACAGTATATTTAATAAATGTATTATTGGTCCCAATCTTTTTAGTCTTTTACATAGATAAGAATGGGAATAAGTCGAAAAAGTTACATTATTTAAGTTTCAAGCTGTTGTTTATTCACCGTTTCCATGAAAACGACAAATGCAGCCAGGAAAGTATGGTTTCCACACCCAGAAAAGTGTTTATTTTTCTATTTAACTGTATCACTGCAACTCAAATGCACAGACGAACTTTTCTATTCAGTACTTGCAGACCTGTAAAATACTAAAATCAAATTCTATACTTTTGCATACCGCATAGGAACCCTGAATATGCATCTATTTAGGAATTCACCATGGCAATTACTGAACGTCTAGTAAAGACAGAAGGTATGATATGCCAGTCTAGAAGGCTGCCATGATGTCTGCCTTGTCCATTACACTGAAGTATTATCAGCCAAAAATGACTTAACATATTTTTGTTGGAAATGTATGAAACAGCTTTGATATAAAACATCAATAACATTAATTTTAAAAATCAAAGTTGATTGCAGTGTGTGCTCCTTATTTCAAGGCTCACTTCCACATATGAAATCGCATATAATTATTATAAAATGGTCCAACTCATCTTTCAGTTTCTTTGTGAAAATCAGGGCAGAATCAAAGGATGAAAGGACTAAATTAACCATAATATCCCATGCTCAGACTACATGCTTAGGCACTGGTAGAGCGGTTTGTGAGCATCAAGATTGTAAAGGGAGGGCTCTGGTAGTGGCTGAATTTGTTGGCTTTGATTGATTGGCTGTTGTATTTCAGCATCTGGTGGTGTATTTACCACTGTAATGTCATGACAGGTGACTCATGCTTGGAGGAAGTATCGGGAAGTTGACTGTGGAATCAATGGGCATGCAGTTAGGGGGTTTCAGGGGGGTCATTGATTGGTGGCCATGAGAGGGGAGGGGTCATGCTTGATAGGCTCGAGCTTCTCTTACCTATTCCTACAGGGGCCAAGATGGACAGATGGAGGAAAATGGTGATACAGAGGATAGAGAGGAAAAAAGGATGAAGTAAAAGGAGAGGAGAGAGACAAAAATGCACAAGAGACATTTTCGTGCATCATGTACACAGACAAGGTGAGTAACATGGTGTTTATTATGACGCCATCACTGAAACTGAATATGTCGGGAACAAGTCAGCAGCATTATATTGCTCTTTAATCTAAGTGTGTTATTGTTACAACAGCATGGCAAGGGCACATTAAAGGGATAGTATGGATTATCATTAGTGAGTTTGTATGAGGTACTTATGGATAGTCAGTGTATTACCTACAGTAGATGGTGATCGACACACCCCTAATTCGAAGAAGCAGAGAGGAATACCAGCACAGAAGCTACGCAATCTACTGCTGCTACTCTGCTTAAGTGGCTGAAATATGTCTTGACCCTGTCCACAGCTGTATATTACTTAGCTTCTGTGCTGGTACTCCTCAACCACACTTCAAATAACCCAAACTATCCCTTTAATTAATTTCTGTCTCTCCATAACAGCTTCATGATTTCATGAGAATAAATTTGTATTTCTGCAATATGAATTGCGCAATTGTGACCATATTTGTCAGCACAACATTAGAACACATAAACTGCAGGCACGAGAGCAACATAATGTGTCTGGTGTACTCTGCATGGTCGCAGCAACCGGGAGGATCACCAAACGTAACTGATGCCAGGAACACAGTGGAGATGTGTGGACAAAACATATGGATTTTTTGGTTTCTTTTTTACATAATAATATGAAATCTCTATGGCTGCTGACTTAATGAAAGTCTAACAAAATGACAGTTGTTCATGGTTATGAAGACCTGATTCCAATTTCCTTTTAATATGCATTCAGTCCTATTCTGTCATATACATTGTGGCGTGTCTGAGGAGGCAGAGGCAAGCAGCTGTACTGTATATGCGCTGCTGCTAGACAAGGAAGGAACAATGATTAAAAATAAAGCTGTGATTACAGATTGCTGCCTTGACACAAGACAATAGATGGAAGAGATCCTGGTGCACATGAGTCTGTAAGCCATTTAAACAAACCTGCAGATCTTGCATTCATCAAATTCAAACAGACTATTTAATGGAGTCTCAGTGGCTCAGTCTGCTGATGCGTCATGTTATACTGAACAGCTCCTAAGTTCAGCATATACTGTTCTGTTTCTAACCTTGTCTTCTCTGCACCTCTGACCCTACAACAAAAACGGCTCGAGAGATAAAATGTTAAAAATTCTTTAAGGGTCTGCACAGAAAATAACCTACTGACCCAGTCCTGCTGCTGTGAATCCACAATAATTGACACTTCGAAATCAATTTCTACCCTCAGCCCCCTCCGTACCTTGCCAACCCTCACTGTATAAATCTACAAGGCACTGGACTGGTGTGTGTACTGGAGAGATGCCACCAAATGTGACTGGGTTTCCACAAACAGAGTGTGATCACTGTGCGTAAGCATGGAGACTTTGTATCCACATTACAAGTGAATCACATCAGCTATGTGTCACAGACAAACAAACAGATCAAGAAGAGGAAAGGAAGAAAGGTAGAGAGTATAAAAGTCAGATGTTCACTATTTATATAAAACAATATAATCTTCTGGCCCCACAGCCGAGTTCCTCTCCATATCTCATGTGGATGTAGCCTTTAACCTGACACATGCGTCAAACCTTGACCCACAATTTCTAAAGTGTGGTTAGGCCACATGTGGTTAGGTTTTCAGCCCGTTATTCCCAGTCTACACTGTGTGTGACTCAGCTGTGTTTTAGTCGTCCATTTTAGGCAGCTGGAATAATTTCCTTTTCATCAACACTCGATCTTCAGCAGCTTTGTATACCCCTGCCTCAGCAGTTCTCTTTTACTTCCACATTTAAAGCGAGCCATTATAAACCACTATTCTTTTTAAGCCACTTTAGTATGTTTTTCCAACCAGGCAATTATTAATTCCCAATACTTCCATGCCAAACATGTGAAAATGCTTTGCTTTGACATAACTTTGGTATTTTCATAATTTTAAAAGGTCAAATGTTCATTTGCAGAACAACATTTCACTGTGACACACACACAGAAATATATATATAGATATATAAATGGAGAGGGAAAAGGTGCTTGTTATCAGTATCTCATTTCCATATGGCAATACTTAAATAGCATGCGTCTTGTATCAACACTGATGTCAATTTGGAAGAGCTTTTCACACAGCTGCGGCTAATCTTTTAAATACAAGGTGTGGTTTGATAAACATGAGTGAGCCGAATCATTACGTCAGATAACGTGGGAAAAAGTGACTAAGGATATTATTTTTTCCTGATTGCATCACTGTACGTGTGTTTCTTAATTATATTTGCCTACATTTTATCATCCATTTATTGGGAGAATCTTTGCAATTGTTTCATGTTTTAGTGTCTGTAAATAAATGCACTTTTATTGTCTTTTTTTCTAAATATACCAAATTGTGTTTTTTGTCCCAAGAGTTAATAACATTATACTAAATGTAATCCCAGCTTAGCTATTTTTTACAGACACATTTTAGAGGAGATAACAAAACAAACAAATGTAAACTTCTTAGCTGGAAGGAAGGACATAATCCTCTCTGATCCCTTCAAAAGAAAAAATCAATCCCAACCTGTCCAGCCCCGCCGGATCTGGACCTTCTCACTGACATGAAGTCTCCCCTCCCAAAAATTCAGGAATCTTACAGCAGCTTCGCTCCTGTGAAACATACCCAATGTCATCTCGGTAGACCCGGGAGATGAGGACCTCCCCCTTGTGGTTGTAGATGAACAATCCTCCAATCATTGTGGCTGCTTCTCAGTCCCAACTGGCCATGGTGAAACCAAACCCCGCCTGAGAGGAGATAGAAATGGAGCAAGAGGTTGCAGGAAGGAAAGAGGGAAAGGAAAAAGGGGTGATAGAGAAGTGAAAGCAGTGAAAAGTGAGGGAGTGACCAACAGTACAGGGAAGCGTTTGTCCCTCACATCCGCTTTCTCTGTCTCTCTTCTCTCTCTCCACACAGACATCACTCTATTGCCAATTGAATATACCCTGCAGCTGCCTCACTGTGGTGACTCATTCTTGATTCGTGCATGTGCATACACATACATGCATTAAAAAAAAAAAAAATCACTCCATTTCATGCTACAAGACTCTACCGTCACAACCCTCAACGTAGCCAATTCCTTGTTTTCTTCCAAAGTAAGATTAACAGCAGATTAGCAGGATGTCACCAGGTCGCCTTCTAAAAATCTGTTGCTCTTACTGGGTTGCATTTTACTACCAGATGCAGCATGGATCTGGTAATGAAATCCAAAACCTTCATGGACTGCAAAATTCATCTAAAGGCAGTGCAGCTGTTGGCCAATTAAATGTTTATGATTTAGACACACAAATCATAGGAGTTTGCCCTCATTCAAGAATGAAGCTTCTGGAAACCAGGGGATGAAGGACATGCTTGAAATTCCTCGAAGACAGAGGCCAGACAACTTAAACGCGCGGTGCTCAGAGGGAAAATACAACACAATCATATGCCGAAGATTAGTAAAATAATTTCCCCACTGGGACATTTCTGAGTCGTGACCGAGTAAATCGTCCGTAAGAAATGAGCGGGTTTAATCGCCCTTTTATTGGCCGAAGTCAAGATGTCTGCTCACTCGGGCCATTTCCTAACGTTCATACATTTTTCATATTTTCTCATTCGCTCCTCGACCGGCGAGCGACAGGTTCGCTTGAGACACTTTATGTTACACATTTTTAAGTGGCTACAGCACTGACGGGGGGCTTGACCTTCAGCTAAGATCAAAGTGATGGAGAATACACCGAGTAAGAGGTAGCTAGCTAATTTAGCTTGCGATAGCAGGCTAGCTGGCGGTGATGTTGAGCGACCGAGCGCCGAGCAGTGTGGAATTTTAAATGGACTTCCGCTGAAAAGAAAAATCAGACGGTCGTGTCAAGAAGGGAACCCCAAAGCCGCGAAAGATGTCGCGAGAGTGTTCATTTTAAACCAAATCATGATCTCTACCTCAACCCGGACAAGTGTTTAACATACTCAGATCTAAACTACAGTGTTATCACGTTATAAAACGTTATTAATTTGAATAAAGTGCACAATCAAGAAAAAACGCGTATAAATCTCGCGAGAGTTCCACAAATCTAGGTTTCTCTTCTAGACAGGACCAAATTCGACCGTTTGATGACCATTTATCTCGAAATACTATTAATTATCGCCTGTTTCTGAAAAACGATATGAGAATTTAGCACCAACTGGCCCCAATGATATGACACGGTTAATATATTGCAGAAATGTCATACTACATGCTTTTATTTTTAAGGGGAAAAACGCCGCTTTTCCGTTAAGCTAGCAGTTGCCGCTGCTAGCTTGACGTTAGCTAACGGAGCGGCAGCTAACCTTGCTAACTTTAGCATCGCCTCCGATTTACACCGTTTCACCGGCTATTCCGAATCAGTTTCCGGGCTACAGTTGATCATTTTGACCAGAAACATGCAACCGTCTCAACCCTAGCGAACTTACCCTAGTTCTCTCGCGAACACCACCGCTCTTTCACCCCCCGTTCGCCTTGGATATAAGCCTGTGTCAGGATCCAGTGGGTTCCCAGTTCACACACCCGCTAATTCCGCTCCTTCCTCCTGCTCCTGCGATAGCTGTCAGCTGACCCGCCGTCCTTACGCACAACCGTTCCGCTGTGACAGGAAAAGGCGCGGCTGGAGCGATGTGTAAACCGCACCCAGGCCTTGTTATGATAAGCTACACTGGCTACTGGTCAATTATTTTTCGTTTTATGGTAGTTCATTAATGGTTATGTGTGTGACAGCTATAACATGCAGCAGGGCGAGCTAGTCTCCTTTTTAAAATGGACTTGGGACCATGTTGGCATGTGTCCAACTTGCTTAATTAAATGTTCTTGAGTAACACAGTGGTATTTCTGTTTGGATGCAGAGGCGAATAGCTTTTCTTAAACTCACTTAAAGAAAGGGAGCAAGAAAAATAACTTCCCTCTTAGTCCAGGCTTTTCACTCAAAAGTGTGGGTCAGCCTTACTAAACTTGCAATATAAACAAAATCAACATATTTCCTGTCCTCATTATGTTTTGAATGAGAGGGGAACAGTCTTAAAGGTTTTACTGAAAACATTTTTATACAAAATTAATATAAATATGTATGAAGGGAAAGAACATGGTCTAAATATTATCCAACCAAAAATGCCTTGTTTAGTACAGGCACTCTGTTAGAAAAAGGGGCAAACCTAACACAAATTACAACAGAAAATCTGACAATGTTTAGTACTCATAAAAGTCCTAAGAGATCCGGGTGGTGGCTCAAAGGTTTTTCTTAACCATATAATTTGCTTCCTAAAATGATAATTCATATCAACATCACTGTATCAGTATACTTGTAAAACAAGGCAACATAAACTGGCACTAATCCATATTAAAGCTAGCACTGATTATCATATGTTTGTTATATCACTTCAAATAGCACTTTAATGTTACTTTCAAAATATTTGTGACTGCCAAACTGGCACTAATCAACAATAAATGTAAGTAATTAAGTAAAACTTGTTTTCATTACAAAGATATTGCAAGAAAACAAGCCCACTAGGACATTTTGACCCATTTATGCATCTAAAGATTAAGAATTTCCTGTTACATATTCACTGTACTGTGTCCAACTTAATGTCTCATGTAAAACAGTTCATGTAGACGTCAGACAAGAAGACATGCGTAAATCAGTTTTTGTCAACACAGGCAGCAATGGGAAATTGCTGCATCACTGATCTCAGTATTTTTAAATATTTTCCTCCACTTGAATTTCTTTAGACTTTACATGTTATGAATGACACATTTCTGAGACCGTAACAGTTATAAGAAGTTCTGCTGAAATTTGTGCGAGGTCCTGTTGTGCAATGCTTAAGACTATGTGAGGAAGCAGGAGACACATTTGTCATTTAAACTAACTGTTGTGTTAGTGTGGGTGGTCTTATTTTATTCTGTCCTGCAGAGTCCATCTGATTCAACTGTTTCTTTTTTTTTCTGTCCCGAGTTGAATCGAATCGCCTCTCTACAGGAGTTTTCCTCCTCTCAAACCACAGGGAACATTTTGCATAGGGTCATTCAGTTCTGAGGCAAACAGGCTGATCTCTTTGCACACACCCACAGCCCACACACACACATCTGTGCACCAGATTGCCTAACCTTCACATTCCTGCTCTTGGACAGTCTGGAATCCACTGCTTTTAAATGCAAATATGACCTCAGGTACCGTGACGAAAAACACACACTTCTAGGCTGCAAATTTCTGCTTCTAACACACACACAAACACACTCAAATAAAAAAAAAAAAACACCACACAAAGCAGCATTAAGTCATAAAACTATATTTATAAATAAAAAGACATTTTTTTCCTTGATAAAAGAGTAGTGTGAAAGACATGGTAAGAAATTTTTTTTTCCACTATACATTATCACAACACAGAGTCTGAAAATGCTCTGGTTAACAGATGAAAATGCAGTTGTGTAGTGTAAAAATGACTCTTGAAGCTGGATGCTCATGTTTAGCATTGAAAAATGAAACTAGTTGTGACCAACTACGTATATAATAAAACAAATGCATTCTTACAGTAAGAAGGACTGCGATTCTCTTGCACTACATACAAATTTTTCCATTTCTTTCTCTCTCAAGTCAAGCAAACATTTAAAAAGTCTGAATAAGGTTAACAGTTAGTGTTCATTTCAGCTTTCTTTCGGGTTTTTTTTCTTCTTGTTAGGAGTCAGGAGGGATTGAAAGAACAGAAGGAGGGAAGAGGCTTCTTTTTCTCTCAGTTTTGACGTGAACAGGGGCGGGGGAGGACAGAGAATGTTAAGATAAGGAAGGCAGAGAGGAGGGAAGAGTGAAGAGAAGAACAAATGAAAAACATCCATGTAGAAAAGTGATGAGTCATCTTCCCCAGCTGTCCGTTTCCACTGCCTCCCTCCCTCTCTTTGCTCTTTGTCCTTACGCAAACTCTTCCCCACTGAGGAGCGGAAACTGAGAGAGGCGCTTTGGTTCCATCTTGAGCGAGGGGGTTTCTTCACTGAAGAAAGTATGGCCACTACTACTAGGAAGAAAAGCACAAGAGAGGGGGAACATTTTCTCTCACAACAGGGTTGCTTCCATTTCTGCTTTTAAGAGAGTGGAATCAAGGGGTACAGCTTTTGCAATCTTCCCTCCTTTCTGTCCCGTCACGCTGTCCTTCTCTGCCGTATAATGACACGAGAAAGCCCAATCTGCTACTTCGTTTTCGGCCTACAACCTGTGTTACATCACATCGACAAAGAACTCTCCGGCGTTGCCCACCGCCAGACGCATAGACTGGCGTGAGGCAGTGAGCTCAGGGGGCACAGAGGCCAGCTCTCTGCCTGGTGGGGCGCCAGGTGCAGCTGTAGAAAGATGTGGGGGCTGGGGAGGCAGTCCGGGCGGACCATACACAAGGCCAGGACCGTAGGCTATTGAGTGGGAGTTGGCACTGCGGTGGCTGATGGAGCTACGGACGCTTCTCTCGCTGGGGGGAGCCACTGAGCGCTCGCTGGGAGCTCGGTGGCTCCTGATCTCAGTTTCACTGCCACTGCCGCCAGACTTCCGACCCTCGTTCTTGCTGCAGTTTGAACCGCTGCTTCCTGTTGACAAAGAAGAAGAAATTATGATTATTATTCAAGTGTCATATACAAATGGGACTCCCTAAAAACTTGGTATTTCACCCGAATGGGCACAGTTTTGCAGGATGTAGCAGTGCACACTTCAGTGAGCTCTAACCGCCTCCACCTGCACTCTGCATACATGAAAAAAAGTTGGACTGGGTGGCAAAGTAATGGCTATTTTTATTTTCTAAAGCTGGGAAAATTAGGTAAGCTAGACTGAATAATACATACAGACGATATGAAATAAGTTTGTTTGACGTTTGTGAGCCTTGTAAGCCTGTTCAGGTAAGATACGACACTGACCGCAGATACAGACCCCACATCATAATATATTTTTGTTGTTGAACATAATTCAGTCTATCTTGTCAATATATTTTAGCATCTATTTCGCTGAGAGGTGTAGTGGGGATAAACCCAAGTTAAGTCAATTTGTCCACCTATTTGAAATGAAGTTTACTCATTATTTTCACTCATTTTTAAATCAACTGTATCAATCAATGCATCAACTAGTTTAGCCACCTCTGTATTTATCACTACACCCCTGATTTAGTTATATTTTCCAGTATAATTTTATAATGGTCAATGTGGGAATTTATCTAAGTCAAAAATCTACATGTATCATTGTAAATTGGTGATCACATGAAAAAAAAATCTCTGCATGAAGTTAAAGTGAGGCATGAGGTCTCCTTTATGTTAAATCCTTGGGTTAATAATCAACTTATTAGGTTACAGTTTTGGTAACTTATCCAGAAAGTAACAAGATGACCCAAGGTGAGCATGAATGCGTATCAGGCACATAGCACCATATGTGATGCAGGATGTAAAGCACTGCTTCTGGGCAAAACACAGGGTGTAGGGTGTCCCATATAGACACATCACATTTTTAAACATACAATATTTAAGTTCTGTCACTAGAGATCTCTCTCATATTAAAACAATAACAAAAGACATCATTGTGAAGTAGCGTGGAATCATGGGAGTTTTTAAATAGCCACTAAAGCTGATGAAAATCTATCAGGCAGACTCAGGCGGAAATCATGTTCATGGACAAAGAAATATTAAAGTTTATTCACGTTCATGGACTTACTTCCACACTCTCTGATGTGTCAGACATATCCCTATGTTTGCCTGAAAGTTATAGCAACTAGCTAGCAGGAAGCACACAGTTACTTTGAATAAATGATGGACTTTTCTGCATATAAACATTGTTCTAAACATTTGGGATAATGTAAGTACCCAACTAAGCAAAATAAAGAGTATGTGTCCAGCATTTTGGCATTTTAATGCAGAAATGTTACATATTATAGCTTTAAATCAAATCTGACCGACCTTCATGAGCCACAAGTGACGCAGGCAGTCCTGACCCAGTTAGTGGGAGACTCTCAGGAGAGCTGCATGACTAATGCAGACATGGTCACTGAGCATTCACTCCCTTTCACAGGCAGGACTGCTTAGCCATTACCGTAGGCAATTACATGTTTTCATTTTATTACCGCAAACAGCTTGCATGCTTTTGAGGCAAATTCTTCAGACCGATTAACTTAAAACCATAACGTTCTCTACGCTTTAAGGAATATTCTGATATTTAGGCAGGGTTCCAACACCTTTTCCAAAGTCGCATTCTTTTCAAGTACGTTCAAGCTTCTCCAGCACATTACAGCTGTGGTAACTGACTTATTGCACAAAATGCCATATTTAATTTCTTTATCACATTAAATCAGATACTACTCTGCCATAAACAACCAAAATTATGTTTTGTGATGTGGATTTTAGAAGTTTCATGTTTCAAAATGTGTCTGTTGTCTTCTCATCCTATATATCCTGACTGAGCCAATATAAAACAACCACTCACTTATTTCAATAAAATCCTTTTCTTTTCATATTTATATAGAAACCTCCCTGCATGTCGTCATCGGTTAGCTTCTCACTCACTGTTCCATCAGAGGGCACACATCAACAAAGACTGACAGTTCAGATTAAGTGTAGCTTGTGCAGAAACGTCTTCTGTGTTGTTTGTTTGTTTTCAGCACCTGTACGAACCCTATTTAGAGACGCACGCTTGTTGACATCAAACCCACAGACAGATGAAAAGATGCATTTTAGGTTGGTCTGGGAAAGGCTTGGCACCAACTATAACATAACAAAAATACATCTTATAACAACTCTAAAACTCCTGTTGTGTCTTCTAAGATGGTAAAAATTATCCAAAAATGCAGTCATAGGTAGTGGGGGAATCACGAAATGAGGACAGGCCGTCTGAGATGTGTTGTGCAGCCAGTGGGCCCAGCTGTTGTTAGTCAGTAAATATCTCCATTGCGTAAGCAAACTGCTCCAAAAAACCACAGTGTCTGCTTTTCTATTTCTACATGTTAAATACACAAAACATGTAAATAAGGCAGCTTTGGAGCTGTTGGAAGAAATATTTTTACACTTTTGAGAGAGCAAGGTTGTTTTGTCTAAGTCTTTGAAGTGAGCCCATTTAAACATGCACTGGACCCTTAACTGTATAGAAAAGTATGGAGATAAAAATTTACAGGCATTCCTTTATGTCCATCTGTGCAAAGTGACCCTTAAGCCAGCTTCTCTCTTTATAGGGTTGAAAAGTGTTTGTTAAAGGTTTGGAGTTTGCTGCATCGTCAGAAACGCAGCTGTTACTTACATGAATTTTATATCAGTTGCAATGATTGTGAAAACTTTTTTACCGTTTCTATCATCCTGGAAGCTCTGGAGCTCTGCCTGAGGTTTGGTATTTTAGATACGTTCTGGGGAAACTATGAGTGTTTGCAACATACTGTGAAGCACCGTGTTTGCAGCATACAGATAAGAGAGAGAAGGATGTTTCTACGCACATTTTGATCCATAAAACCATGAAAATCATCCAAATCTGTTGTTGCTGACATTAATTCAAGCTGTTCTTTATGAAGGAGCAAACTACAGATTTCACACTGTGTTTGATACTCAAAAGATAAGACTTTGGATAAAATATTACAATATTAATATGACATTAATTAGGGCTGCGTATCCGTACTAGATACCTTTAGGATATTGACCAAAATAACTCAGTAGCAGGAATGCACTGATACCATCTTTTTCTGAGTACAAGTATTTACTTACATTTGAGCACATGGCGATATGAGTACTTAAAAATGCCATTACAGTTCTTATAATGACTTTAAAACATGGTTTATTTTCATGTTCTTCACTTTCTAAATGTAAGAAATTGTTGTTCCTATTTCCTGCTGCTAGTGTAACTGTACTGTTACTGCAAAAGTCACATTTTTTGGTTATTTGTATTAAGTTACTGTGCTAATTTTGTGTTCCATATTAAGATGTGTAGTTTACTGTGTACATTATATAATTCAGTAGGAATAAATCCACAACATTACTATGGACTTGCAGAATTAAATTACTATTATGATAATTATTTCATTACCATTTATGGCACTTAAAGTATTATTTTAATTATACATTTACATGTGTAGTATCTAAGTTGCTTCAACATGTCCCCCCTTGCCTGACAGCTAATTAGTTCATACCTGCCACTGTTTAGGAGGGACAGGTTTGAGTGTAACAGTAGAGCGTTAACCCGGCAGTGAACCCGAGAGTGTACTGGGTGTACTGTCCTGTCATGCTGTTTTGATAAAATTAACAAGAGAATAAAGAAGAACACACAAAGAGAAGTTGTAGCCTGCTTATTATCGACA
>JAJHUR010075057.1:0-22243 GCA_027495735.1 Lutjanus campechanus | reverse complement strand
AAGAGACAGGTGTGTGTGTGTGTGTGTGTGTGTGTGTGTGGTGTCTCATGCAGTTTGAGGGTTTGTGTATGCGTGCGGGTTTGTGTGTTAAGGGGTTATTTTGCGATAACTGGCGCTGGCCTGGCTCGAACACGGTCCTGTGTAGTAATCCTGGTTAATGTCTTCAGTTCCATTCTCCTGCAGTGGGATTAGTGGGGCTCTCCATCCCGGAGGATTAGCCTGGCAGCTCGGTGGGAGCAGGGCTTCTATGAAGGGCTTATGTAACCACAACCACAGAGCCTCGGCTACAGTACCGACCGGGGCCGGAGAGGAGGAGCTGTTCTCACCGTTTTTCATCCATTCTAACAGCCACCCCCACACCTGCCAAAAGGGATTCCCCTTCCAAGAACTTGCTCTCCAAGATCACAACCCCCCTTGTTCTCCCTTCATTTCCTCAAAGGATTGAATAAGCTTGTCAAGGTGGTCTCCCTCGCAGGTGCTTGACATGTATATGTTTTAAAGAGGCTTAGGTGTCCTGATGCTAATGTGTTGATCCCCTTGAGCTAAACAGATCTGAATAATGGCATTTATAGTGTCTGGCAGGACATCGACATTCCAGCATGGCAACGCCGGCCAGCCAGCCAGCGTTGCCTTCGAGGATGGCATGGCCACACTCGGAGAGATCACTCCTGTCTTTACTGCTCATAAAGACGAGTACCTCAAACAAGGGACGGACAATCTTTTTGTAAAGCCTCTCTCTTAAACCCACCAGCTCTGCCTGCCTCTGTGTGTGACTGTGTGTAAGATATGTGTAGCAAAGGTTGCGTCTGTGTGCTCCAGGCTGTGTGTGTTTGCATGTGCACCCTTCTTGGCTGGCGTTTATGTAAGTGCACTAATCTGGCAGGCTTTGCTTGGGTGCAGGCAGGCAGGCAGCTGGATAATGGCCCCTGCTCTGCTTGCTGCAAGAACCCATTTAAAGGAGCAGCAGGTAGAGAATGCCACATTATTTTTTTCAGTCTTTCTCCTCCACTGTTGCTCTATCCAGGGCTGTGCGATATGGATTATAAATGATATCTTGATATTTTTAGACCACGATATATATCTTGATATATACGTTTTATCTAAAATAACATACTGTAAATTGTCAAATAGTGCCGCTACATATGATGATTTTATAGATTATGATGCATTGCTGTGGGTTAAATTACCACTCTGCCACCTCTGTTACCCGCTGGACCTTCCCCTGAAGGAGGGTGATGTTGTGGGTAACCTGTGTGTGTAGCTGAGGTCTAGAGAGACCATTAAAGACAATTAAAACAGCCTGAAACCAGAGGCAATAAAATTAAGCTTACAGGTAGAAATGCCAATCATTGCTGCTCTCTGGTGGTTGGGAGTATTTATAACTTCCATCAGTGATAATGGGTACAATGATAGATAAAAATTTGACAGTTGTCATGTAATAATACAGCCATGTGTGCATTAGTTAGAGAACTAAACTAGGCACTTAAGAGTAATGCAAAAGGCACTTTACCAAGCAACTTATTACTTTTAAATGTGGTAATTGGTAAAGTAATTCAGTTACTTTTGAGAGGAGTGACTAGTAACAGTAATTTCTACCGTGCAGTAACTTGTAACACTGGTAACTACAGGGGGTGGGAGGAAAAAGCATTTCTTATAAGTGAGGTAAATCTTTTTTTTTACGATTCCTGAATCAATTTTTCAATCCATGGGTAATTTTTTTATATATACTATATAAATGACCTGTGCTTGGGCTGTTAGCTCACTGCTAACTCATAATGGGAATTCCCATAGATGCGCTAATAGGAATTAGCAATTGCTGTAATTTTATCTGAATAAATGGATCCATTTTACTTCACATGCTGAACATAAGACATATGTGCTCAGACTAATAGCTGCTGATTCCACATTGCTAACTCAGTCTATCACTTTGACTTGAGACTGTCCAGCTACAGCAACCCCAAAGGTAGGTTTAGCTTAGGTTTAGCAATTAATACATTTTATTTACCACTTTTATGTGCAATCCAGGGTTCTGAAAGGACAGTTTTCAAGTTCAAGTTCATATGCGAAAGATGTTAATTTAAACATCTCATTGTTCATGAAAATATTAATCATGATATACAACTTTTACTTTTACTTTGGTCTAGTGTTAAAAAAAGCAAAACCAAATCATAATATCGAGCACTTGGACATAAGTATATCGTCCCAGCCTCAGTAACTACCCCTCAGCAGCGACCAGTGGAAACAGAAAAGACAAATCAGACGATATGGTGATCTGCAATAATTCATACTTGAATATATATCGAATACATCCGATATATCTCCCAGCTCTCGCTCTATCTGCGTCTCTCGATCTGTCCGTCTCTCTCTTGGATTGGGGATGGCAGCGTCCCAGATTGGCAAGAGCCGTGGAAGATTTGGCAAGTGGCTCTTTCCCCCACTCACTCTGTCTCTCCCCTCACTCTGTGTTGTTATAGACTGGAGAGAGGTCACATTCAAGATGAAAAGCAGGTCAGTCAGGAAAAATGTGAAAGCCTTTATGCTTTCTCATGGTATCAACATCAACTCCCCCAACCCCCACCCCCCCTCTCCTGTCCTCCACCTCTTCTCCTCTCTTTGCTTACTCTCCACTTCTGTATCCTTTCCCTTTCTCCATTGTCTCTCCGGCTCAGTGGCTCTGCTCTCTCTATCTCTTTCCTCTCTCCTCTCTGTTTACTCTTGGACTGCCTGAGTGTGTGTTTGCGTCTGTGTGCTCGAGTATTAACAAGAGAGACAGAGAGGGAGAGAGGGTTCGAGTGAGTGTGTGTACTCACTCATGCATTTGTGTGTGTGTGTGTGTGTGTGTGTGTGTGTGTGTGTGTGTGTATGTGTATGTGTGTGTGTATGTGTGTGCGTGCGTGCCGCGGTGCCTGCTGGCAGACTGAGGTAGGGGGAGGGACGGACCGACAGAGAGAGGGAGGGAGAAAAAAAAAGAGAGATAGAGGAGAGATCAGATGAGGGGAGAGAGAGGCAGAGCACATAGCACCGCCCCACAGTCCCACTTTCCTGTGGAAGTCTTCCCAGACGACCGCCATTGGGGAGAGACACGGCAGAGACGAAGAGACTCAAAGCGGAGCAAACCGTGAGGCAGGACACACAGAGTGAGAGGAGCAGGAGGGGAGAGGCCGGGAGCATGTGCTGTTTGGGAGCATGTCAACCTGACACCGGCTCAAGTATCAAGCCAGCTGGCAGGAAGAGCGCCGAGACTGAGCTGTTTTCATCTCCTCCTCTGCTCTGGGTCGGAAGGCCCAGCCCTGAAGAGCTTCCCGGCCAGCCCTCCAGAGATCAGACCGTCTGATAGGGTTATCCACGAGACGACGGCCGCTGTGACAGGCATGTGACAGACAGGAACAACCACTTTTCTGGCTGCACCAGGTGTTGATTGGACTTTCTCTGGGAGGAGCTAATGGGAATACAGTGTCCTGATTGGGTGTGAGGCTACCACCTGCTTCAGTATAGCTGCTGCTGATTGGATGTTTGTTCCATGTGTGTTGCTCCAGCAACTAAAGGAATAGATTTTTTTTTCCTTTTTCTTTTTTTTTTAAATTGATGATGGAGAACTTTTCTCGCTATTTTGGCAGATGCTTTTAAGCTTTTATATCCGTTATTTGTGACAGTGTTTGACTTAGGTCAGTGCAGAGATAAATATATTTTAATACATATGACTTTGCAAGGGATGGATTGAACTTCAGAAGTGTTGCCGTGCAGACAGTTTTCTGGATACTATATCATGGATGAAGTGTTTATACGTCACCTATTCTTGAGAATTGGGACAAATCATATCCTATCCAAAAATGAAAAAATAAATAAAACAATTATTAGTACTAACACACTAATTCAGTTTTTTGGTGTGCATTATTGAAGGGGTTATAAATATGAAATATATGTAATTTATGAAATGTTTTAGTTTGCTCTGTGACAGAAAACACCCTCGTCCCAGATAAGTGATAATGTGTTAAAATAATGTGTTAAAAGCCTTCAGGATCTGAAACAAACAAAGCTTACTGATAACATAGTTCTAAAAGTGTGCTATTATAATTATCTTAGTTTTAAAATAGATTTTTTTATGGAAATGTTTCGGCTTTAAAGTTGTGACCCAGAGTTCCATCAACCCCTTCAGATTTTTACAAAAACATGATTAAATTGGGCATATAGAGGGTTAACTAGCCCCCTCAAAATACAGTTTGGTCCCAATTCTCAAGAATAAGTGATAAATCTTAATATATCATCGTATGGGGTAACCCAGGCTTGTGAATAAAATCCTAGGAATTTGAAAGGACAGTTCATCCCAAAAGGTGACAGACAGAAACAACCACTTTTCTCGCTGCACCAGGGGCACTTTCAGTCTGAAAACATTTTGCACCATTTTGCCACAGTTTCTGGATTTAAAGGCACGTTTCCTTAAAACGGTGTGCAGTGGGCTGTGAGATACGTTTTCTCTTGTTTGGTGGGTTTGCCACAGTTGTTACCCAATCAGCAGTGACGTGTATGTAAACACCATCGTACTAAAAAGGCGTTGCAGTGCAGTACGCTTGCATACACAACAGTATTCAACACAGCACCGTTTCTGTATAACTGAACGTCTTGCTACGTTTTATCAAGGCTGAACGCGGCCAAGAGTTCCTCTGGGAGGAGTTAATGGGAATACACTGTCCTTACTGAGTGTGAGGCTACCACCTGCTTCAGTATAGCTGCTGCTGATTGGATGCTTGCTCCATGTGTGTTGCTCCGGCAACTAAAGGCATCTTTGATACCACAGTTTGTTTGTTTTTAAGTGGATGATGCAGAACTTTTCTTGCTGTTTTGGCAAAAGCGTTGTAGCTTTAAAGCCTTTATATCAGTTATTGTGACAGTTTTTGACTTATGACTTTTGACTCAGTGCAGAGATAAATATACTGTAATAGATGTGGCTTTGCGAGGGATGGATTCAACCTCTGGAGTGTTGCCATGCAGACAGTTTGCTGGATACTTTGTCATGTTTGGGGTGACATCTTTATATATATATATCTTAATATCTTGAGTATGGGTAACCCTGTGCACATCAATAAATAATGTCTTATGAATAAAATCCTAGAAATTAAAGGAACAGTTTACCCCAAAACTTGACGGATGGGAACAACCACTTTGTGGCTAGACCAGGTGTTGATTGGACTTCCTCTGGGAAGAGCTTATTGGAATAGGGTGTCCTGATTGGGTGTGAGGCTACCACCCGCTTAAGTATTCCTGCTGCTGATTGGAAGTTTGTTCCATGTGTGTCGGTGCAGCAGCTAAAGGCCTTGAGCTGACCAGAGCTGCTTGGGATTGTGCTTTGTGTGCTTGATGGAATAAGCTGGATGGAGCTTGTTAAAGTGACCTTTGACTTTCGGGACATGAATTGTTATTGCTGCAGGTTCATTGGGTGCAGTATTTCTTATTTGATTGGAGGATCGTCATGATACCAGAATTTAAAACTACAACAATTCCCAGTGTAAAAAAAAAACAATGATACACGATACCTCTTTCAATATCACGACAAAAAAAAAAAAAAAAAAATCCTAGGCACACAAAATAGGATTAGGGCTGCAGCCAACGATTATTTTCATCTATTACTTATTTTCTGGATAAATCAATAGTTGTATTATTATAGTATGTATAATTAATTTAGCGTCATAAAGGAGTAAAGAAACTAGAAAATATTCACATTAGGAAAGCAAGGAGTTTTGACTTTTGCTCAAACTAATGAATCGATTGTCAAAATAGTCAATTTAATAGTTGACAACTAATTGATTATTTGATTCATTGTTGCAGCTCTAACAGTTTGTTTGTTTTTTTGTTTTCTTAGTGCCAGAAAGAGTCACTGAACAGCTTTACTGCAGGGCAAATTTCAGGCAGGAAAAAAAAAAGACTAAACTGAACTGAGGTCTTGAAATAAGCACTTAGATCCTTTTTTTGTTACTTTGGTACTTTGGTTACTATCAGATTTTAGTACTGTATTGTTTTAATTATGTGGTATTGAAAAAGTATTGAAGTATTGATACTTTTGACAACCTTACAGGGCTGAACAATAAGGATTGCCAGCTAAGGATCGCCAGGGAAACAGTGTGACAGCACGTGTGTGTTTGTGTGTACTCTGGCAGGTTGGAGGGTGTCTGTCTGCCCCCTCCTGCCCTCTTGTGCAGCGGCTGTAAAAGGTTAATAGGTGTCGGTCACGTGTCTCAGTCCTGTTTGGAGTGAGTCAGGCTGACCTCTCTTTCATTCCTCGCAGAAGCTTTCCTAGCAGTGCCTTTAGTGGCAGTGATGAATATTTCAGCTGAAAAACCTCTTCCACTTTAACGTTTGGCAGGTTGTAGGTGCGCAGCAGCTTTTAGACACGAGCAGCTCAGGCTGGAGGATCACCTTCCCTTGTTATGGTCGTTCCTTTTATACCAGCATTAATAAATTCTCAGTATGACAGTTAAGATTACGCGTCTTCTCACATCTGCTGCATGATACAGAGCTTTTCTGTTTGTTTTGGCAAAAAAAATCAGTTGTTATGAGCGTTTGGCTTACAGTATGTGAGTGCAGAGATAAATATGATAGATGTGGCTTTGTATGAACTTAATGTCGCCATGCAGACAGTATTTATACTGTATTTGGGGTGACATGTTTATATGTATCTTTGTGTTTTGATTTTAAGTATCCCTTTACAAATAAATAAACACAGGCCTATAAAAATAAAGAGAATTTTAAGACATTTCACTCCAAAATCCAAGATAATCATTTTTCCTCTGGCCTGTAGTGCTGTTTATCCATTTGGAGAGTTTTGGAGATATCAGCCGTAGAGATGTCTGCCTGCTTTCCAATATAATGGAACTAGATGGGACTCTGCTTGTGGTGCTCAGAGTGCCAAAAAAAATACATTTGACAAACTCAACAGCAATGTCCAGAAATCATGACCCAGTCACTCAAGATAATCCAAAGACCTTGTTGTGAGCAGTTTCATGTAGGAGCTATTTACTGTCTTAACAAACTACACCTACCAAGCGTATCACTGTGCAGAAGGAAGCGTGCATGTACTCATGTACTGTATAGGTGAGATGCTCTCTCTGCTTAGTTTTAGGTTCGTAGTGCCTAATTAAGTTAGGTAAAATTATTATTTTCTAGCAGGTTTGTTGTTCACATACAGTATATTTATTTGGGCTTCATTTGGGCGGTGTAGTGGCATGAATGTAGATGCAGGGATTACAACTCAATATACTGTGATATATTGTGATAAAACTAAAACTAATTTTAGGAAAACTGTCATAGTATAAGGAATACACCACCATAGGCGTAAAATCTGAGTAAACTCAGTTACACAACACATTTAATCAAAATATTAGCCAAATAGCAAACTAGCCTTCCGATGTGACATTAAACATCTTGAATCTTGAGCTATTTAGAGCGAAGAAACTGTTGGCAGGTGTAGTCCAGTATTAACAAAGTAGTTCCTACATGAAACTGCTCACAACAAGGTCTGTGGATTATCTTGAGCAACTGTGTCATGATTACTGGAAAGAAACGTTGCTGTTGAGTTTTTATGTATTTTTTGGCGCCTTGAGCGCCACAAGCAGAGTGCCATCTAGTTCCATTAAATTAGAAAGAAGGCAGACATCTCTACGACAATCTGATGGATAAATAGCTCTAAAATTAAGCAGAAAAAATATGTGTTTTCGATTCTGGGGTGAACTGACCCTTTTAAACTTGTAAACATCTAACAGAGCAGCCTTTATTGCAGCTATCACATATTAATAGCATTACTCTATAAAACTCTGGTATCGGAGTCAGTCTGTGTGATCAGTTGGAACGACGGGGCTGTAAACAGCTGTCCTTTCCTCTCCTTTGGCTCGGATGTCTGCTTGTTGTCCTACTGCCTCCATTAAGCGATGAGATGCAGAGACCTCTGAACCCATGTCCAAGGTTGTCCCAGGAAGGTGTTGGCTCTGCGCCTGTTAATAACACCACCAACCCCCACCCCCTCTGACAACCCTTTGAGAGGCTGTCCTGTTGCCAGGACCTGTCAGGCTGGCACAGGAAACAAGTGGGTGGTGTAAGCTAAGCCTCTTACAACACACACTGTTAATGAGCTGCCTTTAGCTAACAGCAGACTCTGAGGAGGGGGTGGACACCGGAGCAAATTCTACGCTATCTGTCTTTCTCACTCACTCACTTCTCACTCACTCGCTGCTCTTCTTTTAGCACACACACACACACACACACACACACACACACGACCACTCTGTGTGTGTGTGTTTCATGACAGGTTGATCTATCACAGCTCTGGCCCAGCGGGTGCCTGTAGACTCTTGTGTAAGGCACAATCATGTGGTTGGCTGGGTGAAGGACCAGGGTTTCTTGGAAATGGGTCACATCAAAGTCAGTCAGAATATGACACTCAGTGACCCCAATGGAGGTAGTTAGTGATGTCATTGCGATGACTGACGGTTCTGTGTGTGTCTCTCTGTGTCTCTGTCTCGATGTAGGAAGCATGTGGCATCAGGCCACGATGCTGCTGGGAGAGTTGGATTGTGTCTGTGCTGGATTGTGAACTAAACTCCCAGGCTGTGCTACAGTTTTGGCAGCTGTATAGAGACAGATGTTTACAGCTATTGATTTGTCATTGAGAGACTTCCATATTGTGCTTTTAAAGGAGTAGTTTGAATTATTTGGAGTGGGGTTGTATGAGGTTCTTCTTGATAGTCAGTGTACTTCCTGTAATAGATAGTAGCCGGTGTTGCCAGATGTACAATCATTATTGTATTTGTACCATATTTTTCAAGGTGCTCTTTCCAACATTTGTTCTAGAGGTCACAGTAGACCACAAGCATCTGAGACCAAAACAAACACACGCTTCACTTACTCTAAAGTGGGGGAAGGTGTCATGTAAACATACACTGCTCACAAAACTCAGATCAAACTGTCAAACTAGGCACCGTTGATCAAATATAGATCAGAACCAGAAATAGTTTTCACTTACAAGGAATTTGCTGTGGCATGTTGGTGCATAACAACATAGTGCTTAAAATATAAATAAAGTTTAAGTATTGTCAGTCAAAATAGAATAATAGTGAACAGACAATAAACACATGAAAAAAACAAAGGTAAAATAGTAGAAACAATATTTACAAGTGTGACTGTTACTTAAATACATAAAGAAGCTGTGCCGTTTTATGTAGGAGTGCAAAAGGTTTGACATGGAATGTGCAAGTTCACAGTATATGAGGATAATGCAATGAAAAATATGTTAATGTAACATGTAAGGGGGGCGGGACTCGGTGTCAGTGGGGGTGTGGCATGTTGATGAGGCCAGTTGCAGAAAGATCAGGATTACGTAACTACAGTGTCCATTTCTCACGGGAAATGTTTTCAGTAACACATTTCAGCAACTGTTGAGGAGTTTAACCCGGCGGCTGCAATTTTGTTTCTAGAAGAGAACCCCAGACCTGTGTAAGATCTTGCAAGAGTTATAATTTTAACATAAACCGCGATCTTTCTCCAACCCTAACCAAGTGTTTAAAACACAGAAGTCACATGATGATGATTTTTTTAGGCACCTTAGATAGATTTTGCTGCTGACCCTGTCCACAGCAGTACATTGCATAGCGTTCTACAGCAGTGCTCCTGCTACTTCTTCAAACTGGGAGCATGTTGAGTCGTTTCGATAACTGATACCAGCATTGGAAAATGCCTCAGAAAAGCCTAGTCTTTTTTTATTTTTTATTTAAGCTCTGCTGCTTCCGAGCAGCATCCCATATGCCAAATTGTAAAGTCAGGGGAGTATAGAAACACCAGCTTTACCTCGGCATCAGATCGCGTTACAAAGTCAGCAGGTCATGGTAATCTGAAGTCTGTGAGGAGGAGCAATAATCCGGTGGATT
This sequence comes from Lutjanus campechanus, assembly GCA_027495735.1. Taxonomy (NCBI): domain Eukaryota; kingdom Metazoa; phylum Chordata; class Actinopteri; order Lutjaniformes; family Lutjanidae; genus Lutjanus; species Lutjanus campechanus. Next base: position 12,332 of record JAJHUR010075057.1, on the reverse strand, counting down.
GTGTATTTCCCAGTTGAAGCTTGTCCAGGAGGTTCTGGTGGAAAAATGTTATTGGAACATCTCTTATCGATAAATACCTCATACAACCCCACTTCAAAAAACTCAAACTATTCCTTCAAAGAGATTTTGGTTGGAGATATTGTTGACAATATATAAACCAAAATAACCATTAAATGTCCAACTTAACAACAAGTGCACTTTGCACAGCTTGCATAATTTTTTTATTTTTTATTTTTACAACTGGAGTGTAGTGGATGTAGTCGTGCAGTGTTACATGTCATCTGTCTGCCAGTCTTTGTTCTTGTCATGTCCTAATCTCTCTGCCTGTCCATCTGTTAATTTCCAGGCCTTCTCCAGTATGGTAGGAATTGGTCCGCCATCGCCAAGATGGTGGGCTCAAAAACCGTGTCACAGTGCAAGAACTTCTATTTCAACTACAAGAAGAGGCAGAAACTGGATGAGATTCTGCAGCAGCATAAAATGAAATCGGTAAGAACCGAGAAAAGTTTGTCAGCATCACATGCAGCAAGTCATTCATGATTTTTGTGCATGACCAAGCCATACAGTTCTGTTTGGTTTTCCTCTGCACCTGAAGAACTTTGTTTGTTTCCCTGGGCTGTTTTTATTTAGTGTGTGTTTGATTTGACTCAGGAGAAGGAGCGAAAGGCCCGTCGTCGGGGCAAAACCCCGCAGAATGAGGAGGCCAGCGCCCCCTATCCAGCAGAGGAGGAGGAAATGGAGGGTTCAGGAGCCAGTGGCAATGAAGAGGAGGCCCCTGAAGATGGAGAAGGTAAGCCAATCCAAAGAGCTGCATGATTAATGATAATTACCAAAACATCTGTGTTACCTGCATTTATTTACTGAGGAGTTTATGTTTTTGAGCGTAATGAAAGAGGATGCTGGTTTGTTTCAGTATATAGTATTTCTGCAGGTGTAAATGAGTTTTTAAAAAGTTCTTTCAGCATTTAATCATGCAAAACAATTATTACAGTTCATTTGTCAGTTCTTTGTAAAGTGAAAGTGATGCCTTCACAGGGTCGGATATGTACATTGCAGGTGAAAAATTTGGAATCAGCTGCCACAAAAGCTTGATTCAGTACAGTCAGATGGTTGAGAGGACTACTCTATAGTTTCAAATGGTCCTTCATGCTTTTAGGTTGTAGAGAGTCCTCTTTTCAAATAGATGTTATTTTGTGTGAAGGGTTTGGAGAAAAGTAATGTTTTGTACATGGGGAACAAAACACTTAGCAATGGTTCATCCAGACTGTCAATTGAAAGGGCAAAAAGACACAAAGATCCTTCTGAACAAATCACCAGCCACTGGTAAGAGAAACTGGAAGCTTAGCATCAACATCTGCGCAGATTTAAATAGGAACAGGTTCCTGTTTCGGTGTCAAGTGCACAATGCCTCTAACAAGCTGGAATTAACAGGCGTGTTGATTTAGCAAAGCTATCCTTAAAACTTCAAAATAGAAACAGAGGGTTAGTCCAGGGTTAGTACTCTGTGGCCTTAAAGATAACACTTTAAATTAACCACTGGGTAGAGTGCAGAGATGCAAAAAAAACAAAAAACGTTTCTCAAAATATTTATAGCCCAAATACAATTAAAAATTGAAGGTTATTTGGGGGGAATGCGGTTTAAACAGTATTCATCCTTGTCATGCAACCAGGGCACAAAATAAGCACCAGCCACCAGTCAAATGCTGGTAAATTAAGCAAGTTGCTGGTAGATTTTCTTTGCTAACCAGCCAAAAAAAAACACTTATCTATTGAGTGGCTGGAAAAGTTTGAGCATTAACTAGCCATTTATCTGGTGGACAAAAAGGTTAATTTGCACCCCGTATGCAATAACACTGTGAAGACTTGATGAAATGAAAAGTAAGGAACGAAGACATAAGAAAAAAGAGATCATTATGACAGCTTTCTAGACACCCAAAACACCACCAAAAAGAAAATCTGAGATGCAGCTTTTTTCAGTTAAATTCACAATTAACTTTTATTTAGTAGTAAAAACACTGTTAGCTTAGTTTACTCTGTGTTCCGCAGGTTATTTTTAACTGCTCTTTTATGCTGTTTTTAGTTGTCAGTTAATGCATTTTAATCAACCTTGTATGGAGTTTTTAAATGGCAGTTTTTGCCTTAAACAACCTTCAATGCCTTGAAATGTGTTATATCTTAATTATTGTATTGTATGTTGTATTGTATCTCTCCTTTTTTCTATGAAATGTAAAGCACTTTGAACTGCATGTTTTGTATGAAAGGTGCTATACAAATAGTTATTATGAAATTATTATCAACATAACAGGTGACTTCCAACTTTTTGACAGTAGTGTACTTATTAGGTGCATCTGCACAATTTAATGCAATCCAACACAAGAGATCTTTACAAAACTTATATTGGCCAGTTTTTGTTATTTTGACATATATGGTCCAGCACCTGTGCATCCAACTCCAGAAAAAAGACTTGTGACTACTAGATATCCTTGTAGAATATTTCAATGACTAATGAATTACTTTGTGCTACAACATGTTTACATATTTACAATTTATAAAAACCTGGATCAGTACGTGGATCTGTGATGTCTTTCTGATATCCGATAAGTGAATCATGTCAGTGTCTGCACCTGATAAGATATTGAATTGGATCGGTCCCAGCTCTACTTGTAAATCGAGTGGGCAAAATAGTAGAAATGCCTTTCAGTATAGTGCTGTTGAGTTTAACACCACTGCAAACAACTCTGCAACTCTGTTAGCCCCCTGTTAGCTTCGAGAATCATGCTCTGTTTTGATGCAGATGGTGGAAATCCTGCTGTTGTATGTTGATAGTGGTACACTGTGCAGACTGTACTTCCACAACAGAGCGCTGAAGCCCCGGGGGATTACGTCCATCATCCCAATTGGTTTTGTGTTCCTCCTTATTGTACAGTGAAACCTGATTAGGCAGAAGACTGGCATTGTGTTAAGCAGAAAGAGATGGGGAAAAGATGGAAGAAACAGGACAAAGAGATATTAACATGATTTACAGTAAAAGCGCATTCTCATCTGTGTTTTCCTTTTGTCCCGCCAGGTGGGGCCAACAACAGCTCCGACACAGAGAGCTTGCCCTCGCCACACTCCTCAGAGGACAGCAAGGCTAAGGATGAAGGCTCGAGCAGGTCAAAGGCCAGCTCCAACGCCGGAGACAAGGAGGCAGCCGGGTCTGAAGCGGGCCAGGCCGGCGATGAGAAACCTCCTGTCAAGGAAGATGCAGACTCAGCCATCAAGCAGGAGATAAAGACTGAGGCAGGAGAGACCAACAAAGAGCAGCTGCAGCCAACAGCACCCAGCGATGCCACAGATAAAAAACCTCCGACAGCAGAGACGGAGGAAGTCAAAAGCTCCGCAAAGAGCTCCAAGAAGGACCACGCGGCCAAAACAGGCTCCCATGGGGACAGTGACTCTAGTGCCACCTGCAGCGCTGATGAGGTGGAGGAGACGGACAACACAGAGAAGAGCAGGTAAGAACTCTTAGCAAGAGGTAAAGAGAGAAATATGGAATATATTTATTGTTACTCAATCATAAAATGACCACGATATGTCATCTGTTAAGTTGAAATACTGACTTCCAGGGCTGCCCCCTGATAGTTGACTAACCTGTTGGTCTTTGAAGAATCGTAAGCAACCAAATTTTAATTTATTTGTAACTTGCAGAAAGAAAGAAAAAACACCTAAATCAATTCGGGAGCTGAACCTCACCGGGCACAGGTGACCAGGAGTGAAATAAAGTTAAATAAATGTGATTTCTTTAGGGGAAATAAACAAGAATTTGCTAATGCTGCCCTGCAGATATGTAATGTCACTAAAATTCAACTTGAATCCTTTTTTTTTTTAATCAGTTGCCTCCCTGATTATTGTTAATACTTGATAATAATTGTGAGGGGGGCATGCCAGAAAAAGTTTGAGAACCACTGAACTAATGGTTTGAAGTGAACTGATGACTACCCGTCAACTAGGAAAACCAGCTTCTCCAACAACAGCTACAGTCAGCAAGTTCTCCTTTGAAATTTCCTATCCAGCCTGGAATGTGTTTTTGTTTGCCCGTTTCATATTTCATAAGTGTCTGTTTATGTCTTAAGAACTCAGTAATATTTCAGAAGAAGATGTTTTTTTGTTTTTTGTTTGTTTGGGGCTTTTATGCCTTTAATTGAGGGCAGCTGGGCTTTAATTGATAGGACAGCTGAACTGAGGACAGGGGATGATAGAGTAGTGTAAATGACATGCAAAGGGCAGCAGGCTGGAATTGGACCCACTGCTGTTGCTGAGGACTCACACATTCAGTATATGGGGCACATGCTCTACCATCCGAGCTACCAGGGCATCCCAAGTACATGTTTATAGCGGCTAATGGGGTCTGGCAGGCAGCGACTGAACTCCAGCTCCAGAGTGTGTATTTTCAGAGCAGTGGGCTTTTGTTTCCAGGATAACGGGCTTAACTTTACGTTCACAGACAAATGACAGATGTAAACAGCTGATCAGCTTACAGTGGTGGACTTGTAGTCACAGTTATTATTAAGTCACAATGTTGTGCTCGTCTTGCGCTCCTGCTGTGTTCCTGCAGCCTGCCTGAGCTTCCCTGAGTCTGGGGAGGAGAGGATGGGGGAAGACAACTCACTTCAACTATAGACTGTATATTAAACATGCTTTCAGCCTATTTTAGATACCATTAATGGCTCCAACACACTATTTGGACTGCAATACTCATTTTTTGACATGTAGTTGCTACATATTGCTCCTTAAAATATATTTTTAAAAAGCAACTCCTGAAATTTGAGCCAATCAGAGTACTATTAAGATTGATAAAGTTGTAGTATCGATAAAAATCCCTAGATTGTTTTTACTAGAAAAAGTGTGACTATATCTGTCTTGTTTTGTTGTGTTGACAACATCATTGAGCCTCCTTGAGATTATTTGTGTCAAAGGGCTTCTGGTTTCTGAGCTGTGGTTTACTAGGTGTCCTACTTCTCTGGTCGACCACAGCAGACATCAAAAATACAGCAGGGAGGGTTTTGAAGTGTTATTAGTTGCCTAGCTACACTGTACAGCAGTGAAGCCGTATTTGGCAAGCCACTTATGTGTACACCACAGGTCGCTCTTTTCTATCAGCAAGAGATTTTATTTGTGCTTTGTATGAATGAGAGTATATATTTACTGTACATATATATATATATATAGAGAGAGAGAGAGTCTGTGAGAGTGTGTGTGTCTGTGAATGAGGCCACAAGAAGTGGGTGTCAGAGTGCGTGGGAGGAGTGATTAGTCCTGTTTGCACGGTATTTGTTCAATTTTTTCCATGACAGCAGACTACATGTACTGGCAGAGCCAAGGGAAACGCTGCCCTCTCTGCCAAAGCAAACAAAGGGATTGAGAGAGAGAGAGAGTGAGTGTGTGTGTATGCATGTGTGTACACACTTTTGTGTTGTTGTGCATCAAAGTGTGTGTCTGTCTGTGATTCAGAGTAAGTTATGTGCTTTCGACAGATGTGCGAGACATGGATATGGATTTTTACTCGCAATTCATTTCCACAGTCTCAGGCTCTGTCAACACACAGCCTACTTTCCTCCCACCATGCACGCACTCACGCACACACACACACACACACACACACACACACACACACACACACACACACACACACACACACTATGTATTTCTACTGTTCCTCATCATTTGAATACTTAATGGTGCAATACGTAAGAAATTTAGTTTAAAACATTCAATGATAATGAGAGAAACTGTCTTGCTTTTTGCTGATATATTTATTGAATATTGGTGCTTCGGTGTAACTGACCTTCATCACATATGCTGGCAGTATTTAAACATTTTCTCATATATACAAACAGAGAGACTGCCTCAATTTTCAATCACCCAATCAGAGGACTGCTGAGATTGATCAATGTCTCAAACTGCTTAATGCATCATCCGCCAGACAATCGAATTGAAAAAAATCACAATGAATCTTAAATATTTATGTGAACTTGCAAACCTCGCAAGCCAAAGAATTGAAATACACTAGTATCATCATATATCATCATAAGCATCATCGTGCAATAAATACATGTATCCCAGAAAGCCATTAAATGGTCACCAGCCATGAATGTTTTAATAGATGGAATAAATGTCAGTTCATAGGTTGGCATCCATATAGTTTGAATAGTAAAGGGAATTCTAAAGGCTGGGTATACAATATGACTTCAGAACATGGTGAACAATTTTGAAATTTGATGCTTTCAACTTGCAGAAAAGGGAGAATTAATTTAAGACATTTAGTAGATACCCAACTCTAGCAAAACAGCAAAATAAAGTGTCTTAACAATTTAGAAAGTGACAGATATAAATGAAATACATGAGCTGAAGATTCAGTAAGGCAGTTCTGTCAAGTTCCTCCACAGACTGAGGCAGACTGAAAGGACCCCCATTTCTTTATTATTTTTCTATGTAGCGATGCTGATTGTTGAACAGCAAACACAACTGCTCACCTGACAAGCCAGACGGGATGTTTTCACCCAAAAAAGCAGCTACCCGGATGGGTTGCTCTCATCCATTGGAACAACTCTAATTCTTACATCTTGCACCGTTAAATACTTTGTGTCGTGAGCAAGGATTTGTGACTGTGCATGTGTCTCCTGGGGGATTGTGGGTAGGAAGCCATGTGGGATGGAAGCACTCGGCTTTTCCAGATTTTTAAAAATTGCATCAGAAAAAATAACGCTGTATTTGGGTACTAACTTATTTCTGTCTGTGTGCGTGTAGAATGACGTCTCCACGGCCGAGCCTGCTGAATTACGCTCATGATGGGGTCATATCCTCCCCGCTGCAGAAGCCCATGGACCTGAAACAGCTCAAACAGAGAGCTGCTGCCATACCACCTATTGTGAGTCACCAGTTAAACTTTGTCTGTCTCATTGTGGGCATTATTTATGTATTTATTTGAATCTTTTTCCTTCTCATACATCACACAACAGTGAGGTGAAGAGCATTTCAGCTTTTCTAGCTTTGGTAAAGTATCTATGACCCAGGTAGTGTTTTACAACTGAAGACTGATTTTACTGTACACGCACGTACACTCTTCCATCGCAGTGGTATCAACACCATCCCTGTCTCACTGCTTACAGAGATAACAGTATAGCAGGAGAAATTGTTTAGTCATATTTGTATAAGATAAGCCGTCCAGATGGAGGATGATGGGATAGATTGCTTTGTGGAGAAGAAATTAGATCCTGAGCATCAGGGAAACTTTAGCTTTCCAAGAAATTAGAGCTGCTTATTAGCTATCGTGTTTATCAGATACTGTATGTGGCCAACCATATGTCCAACACCAGGCAGGAGGAGTGGGCCTGTGTCTTATGTGTGCGGTGTGATTAAAACCTTTTTTTTCCCCTCTTCCTCTCATCCTGTGTGTGTAGATGCCAGAAGCCTCCATGCAGGGCACTCATCGGAGTGGGGGCGGCAAGGCAGTGCTGCCCCCACACGCCCTGGCTCTGTACCAGCAGCAGATCACCATGGCTCATGGGGAGTCCTCTCAGGAGGTCAAACAACAACAGCAGCAGCAGCAGCAGCTTTCAGGCCAGCCAGGCAAACAGCAGCCTTACAACCCGCAGGCAGAGAGAGACAGGGAGGCTCTTCATAGCGGCAGCCCGAGAATTCGCCCGCGCAGTCCCTCCGCCGGCGACAAGGATGGTACGCACACCTCTGTCATCACAGAACACTTCCTAACAGGACATATCTGCAGCATAAATATAATTAATTTAAAATGGTATTTTGACACAGATTTCCCCTGTAAAAAAAATATTACACCTCCTGCGATTTCAAAATTGCAGTATGCCATTTTGTGATTTCAGTTGCTCAGCCTAAATATTGAGTATAAGTATAATCAACTAGAAAATTATCATAGAGGAACTTGGGGACCTGTTGAATAAGAATATGGTTGAGACAGCAGAGAACACAAGCAGTGTGCCCATAAATGACACCAAAACATGGTAGAGACTCTCAGCATCATTTTCTATAGCATGACTATTTTGGTGCAAACTTTTACCCACCAGTGTGGCAACAAGCTGCAACGATTAACCGACCATGTGTCGACTATTAAATTTATTAACAACTGTTTCCATAATCAAGTCAATGGTTTAAATCATTTTTAAGAAAGGAAAAAGTTAAAATTTCTCTGATTCCAACCTCTTACATGTCAGTATTTTCCTGGTTCTTTACTCCTCTATGACAGTAAACTCAATATCTTTGGGTTTGGGACAAAACAAGACATTTGAGGACATCATCTTGGGCTTTGGCAAACGCTTCTCAACATTTTTCACAATTTCCGGCATTTTATAGACCGGACAACTAATCAATTAATCAAAAAAATTATCAACAGATTATTTGATAGTGAAAATAATCATTGTAGCAGATAGCCCTCTGAGATTTACTCATCAAATGGAAAATCTACCTGCACTTGACACTTGCTGGTGGTGGAGGTGTTAATTTCGGACCTTGCTGCTTTGTGATCTGACAGTCCATTATTATATATCATACAAATCACTGATTTAGAGTGAATAATGATCTGTGGCAGATTGATCAGAGCACCCCTAGTATGCGTGTATGTTTAACACGATACACTGCGTAAGTTTTAAATGTGTAGGATACATGGATTTATGGAAAAGATCAGCACTGCAAATGAGGGATAATGAAATAATAAAAAGCAAATGGAGGTTAATGAAAAGTGCTGCATATTAATGCAGTTTTAGCAGCATGTGATCTAGTTTTACTTAGTTGGTCCTTGCTACGTGCTCTAACCTTGAGTCTGTATTCTCGAGTGCTCGGGGTATTTGAGTGTTTCTGGGACACTCGTGGAGAGGGAACTGATAAATGATCTGGTATTGCTATTGACCCAGAAGGGAATACAGTCTAGTTCAGTGCACTTACTATGAGCTGGTGGAATGTGAATCTGTGAGAGCACACGCAGTGTAAGACTTTTAGTAACAGTCCAGACAAAGACAGGTCTTTTATAACCAACTGGGCACAGCAGCTGTGAACTCCAACGTACAGCAATTTTTAGAAAAGAAAAAGGCTCTTTAAACTGAGCCTGACACAGAGGCAGGTGGAGGCATATTTACAAGCTGCATTGTAGCTACAATCCCTGATTCCAAAAGAGCTGGCACGCTGTGTAAAACAAATAAAAGCAAAATGCAATGATTTGCAAACACTTTATAACCTAAATTTAACTGAATACAGTACAAAGACAAGATATTTAATGTTGCAACTGATAAACTTTGTTTTTTGTGAATACACAATCATTCTGAATTTGATGTTGTGCGTGGGCAAATAGCCCAGCAGCTTAAGAACATTTCTCAACACACAGTTACAAGGAATTTAGAGATTTCACCATCGACAGTCGTCATTCAGAGATTCAGAGAATCTGGAGAAATCATCATCAACAACCATTCATTCAGGGAAAACTGACTAAGCAATTATTTTTATGTGTATGAGTCTATGTGTGGGAAACACTGTCTCTGTTGTCCCAGAATTGTCCCAGTCACCATATCTTTGTGTTCCAAGTTCTACGGGACATCCTTAATTTCGCGCGCTGGGCAGTGCGTTTAAAACTGACAGTTGTATAAAGCAGTCATTCCCAAAGACTATATCTATAAAAGACTATAATAAAACACTATGAAGGAAATGCTGCTAATTTAAGATTTATACCTGCAGCACACCTTTTATGGAGCATTTAAAAATGTGTAAAGAGAGGACAAATCAAGAATCTGTTTATTTCATTTAAATGCACTTATTTTGTCTCAGAGGCTAAAATGTCCTTTGTTGTTTTTCTGATAAGAGGAAATAACATTTATTTCTAATTTCTAAAGTTTTGCCTTGTGTATATGTTTTCAATAAAGCACGAGGATGATGTAAGTAATGTGAAAATGGCAGTAAAATGGTCAGGAAGGTTCATTTCTGCACAAATTAACTGCGCAAATTAATTTACAGATAAGGTTTATTGTGACTTGGGTTGCAATGGTTTGTCATTTTTAAAAAGTGGGTCCCCAAGAAAAAAGTTTGGGAAACACTGATCTAAACGACAGTACATCTGCTCAGGAACACTTTGGAAAACCGCCGTCAATAAACAGTTCGTCGCTGCATCTACAAATGCAATTAAATCTATTTCGACAAAGTTTTTGGAATCAGGGTTGTACTATTTACAAAAGTCACGCCGTGTGGGAATAATGGTAGTTAAGTGTCAATGTCGTTGTTAGTGCATATTTTTGTGTGTGAGAGAGATAATTCTGTGAGGATGCGATGATATGTGGTGTGTTTGTGTCCCTTCAGAGCTGGAAGGCAACGAGAGGTGGTTACTGACCCTCCTGCAGGGATTAAGTAGGTTCACCCCTCGCCACACCTTATCTTTTTCTAATGACACCTTAACCACAATGATGCAGGGTGATCACCTCCTCTGCTGGGTTTTACTGTGTGAACTTTACAATAAATATCAGCAGTGGCTTGATGTGTTTGTTGGAGTATTAATTCAGTGGTGATATCAGCCTGGCTGTGAGGTGGCATTAGCGGACGACTGTGATCGGCAGCTGAGGGAGAGCTTGTTGATTTAGCAGAGGTCTGGCTGAGTGCTGCGTGTTCGTCCTGACTCTGTTTGTGTTTGTGTTGTTGTTGTTGTTGCAGAAAAGTCCCGGGCATTCTCGCCACACAGTGAAGCCAAGAAGCAGGCGCTGGGCCCCGACGACCTGAGGACGTCCGGCTTGGGTCGGCCAGTTCTCTCACCCTACCCCATGTCCCCGCGAGACATGGCCAAGATGAGTCACGACCAGCACCTGCTCCACTTCAACTGTGAGTCCTCTTCTCTGTCCTGCCGTCTCTTTATCTTCTCAAAGAATCGTTTTTGTATTTTTCCAATCTGGACCCTATTTTCCTGTTTTCGTGTCTGAGTGATTAATTGAGGGCAATTTTTATCACAGCCGTCAGCTGAGAAACAGAGCTGCAAGGGCAGTTGAAACTGTCGAGGTCCATACACTAAAACTTCTTGTTTTTGCCACTGACAGACTCAGATTGTCATTCAAAGTGTCTGACGAGAAAAATTATTAAGATCCCTTTTGTTTAAACCAGAAACAGCTGATTTATCAGTCTGTTCCAAGTCACCAAACTCCATTAGCAGAAACAATCATTTTAAAATCATAAAGCACGCTTAATTCAAACAAAACTCACCAAGATAGTCTTGGTTCATCTTTCCACTCTTCCAACTATATCTATCTCTGGTTTGGTCAAAATAAAACCTTAATTGACAGATTTAGATGTGAAAATGTGAGGAGAGGAGCAAGAAGGATGACGGAGAAACCGTGTGTACAGCCAGAATATTTTCACATCTAACTCAGTGAACTAAGAGTTTATTTCAACCAAAGCAGCGTTGGTGATTGATTTGAGTTTTATTTTGTTATTCTCTTTTGAGAATAGGTTTAATGATGAGTTTTACGATGATACAATGACCGTTCCTGTAAATGGAGCAAAACGTATCCTCTCCATAATGTTATCATACACTGAAAATAACAAACTGAGCCTGTCTCTGGCAAAACAAGCACTTTTAGTGGATGTACCTTGACGGTTCATGATTGCCCATAAGGATTCTATTGCAGCCTGTTTCATGGCAGACTGCTGCAGCGCTCGTCCTCAATACTGGACCAGTTTCATAAATTGTTGTTGCCTTTAGTCACTTAGACAGAAAAACATGGGGAAAATAGGGTCCAGGTTGAAAATTACCAAAGTTACTATCTAACAAGCTTCAGTTTCAATATGTTTTGTATTACAGGAACTTTGAACAACACAGCTTCTGCTTCTTGATGCTAAACCGCCTTTATGCCAAAAATCAGACAATCCGATCTGGATCTCATAAGCTCTTCTTGTTTTCAGCGTTCCAGCAGGCAGGCCACCCCTCACTCTCCAGTCTGCCACAGGACAGTGGCAGGCTAGCAGCGGTGAGGCCCCTCACGATGCCAGAGCCACCACCACTCATTTCATCCTCCAAGCCAGGAGGCTCCATCACACAGGTACAGCACGACACACATGAAAAACTAGAGCTACTACTAGGGATGGTCCTCGCGGTTAATTTCCCTGTTGATTAAACAGAAATTTAAAATTAGACCAGCACCTGCAGCCTGCTCTCCTTGCTGGTTAACATCGATGTGTCTGTGTTGAGTCAGTTTACACATGACTCCAGTCGAGTGGGTTATTATGACACAGTCTAGACACAACTTAATTTTCATTTTCTAGATCAAAATACTCTCAAATCGCAGTGGTTTAGATGT